>JAAEAF010008528.1:0-45130 GCA_011037195.1 Triatoma infestans
TCTCTTACAAAACAGTTGGCCAAGTAGCATTGTATTAATTTAACGGATTCTTGCGCCTTTGTCTCTTGGTTTGCATTGACCTAGATTGTAGTATACCTGGCTCTATTCCCATCACTAAATACCTATTTGAACTATCTAATTTTCACAAAACTATTTTCCAAAACTATTATTTTCTTTTATTTCTTTTTTGACTACAAAAGTTACCCAACTGGTATCTGACATGGATTTTAAGAAGCTAGTTAAAAAGATTTAAAATAACGGACAATGACAGCTTCATTTGCGACAAAGCCTCACAACAAACTGTACATCACCTAATATATGACTGCAACCTACTAGAGAGGCAACGGAAGGTGTTAATTCAAGTTTCGATAGCGAGAGTTAAAGGATGTCCCTAAAACCCAAACCAACTTTATAAAAGATATAAATTCTCTGCATGTGTTTTTGTTAATTTTATAAATAGTATGTAATGGAATCAGATATTAGATGTAATGGAATCGTTTGATGTGTGATTCCTGGAGTAACAGATGTCTTGAAGAGGGCGGAAGTTAGTGGAGAGATTTTGGGAAGTTAGTGCTCGAATAATTAAACGGTTTATATAAAAATAACTATAATTGAACAATACTTGAACGTTAGAAATGGTAACTAATAATTATAATAAAATACTTAGTAATAAATAGAAGATAAATTAGAATGATAAAATAACTAAACTAAAGTGCACAACTAAGAGAATGATAAGTTTGAATATAACTGTGTATAGACGCGTAAACTGCCGCTCGTGTATATAGACGTGCTCGTATGGTTGTAGATGATATTATAATAATCCTCTCGTCGTATATGATAGAGTTTATATATACTGTTGTTCACACTCACACCAAGACATCTGTCTTAGTGTGCGGCCTTGTGCGACCTTCGTAGCTTGCTGACCTTATTTAGTGGCCATACTTATCGCGGTGCCTGCCTTTTGATGTGAGAATTGATGAAAAGGCTTTGTTGTTTGTTTGGTTGACCGCGGCTGTCGGCGGCCAACAGTGTCACTGTTTTCACCTTTTGTAAATTATTTCTTTGGTGTACTTTGCCGATGTCAATGACTTTGCCATGTCATTACAGTTGTAAAACTTTATATTATATATATTTATAATAATAATATATATTTAGATTTATATACATATTTATATATTAATAATTATCAACTAATACCTGTATTTTAGATAAAACTTGATATTGTTAAATAGTTGATTATTTTTCTGAATTGCTTAGAACATTTCATTTAACTAAGTTATTAATCTTAATTGTAAACAGATTATGTTAAACTTAAATTGCTTTAAAACAATGCATTATTTTACGAGATATGTGGAAATAAACGCCCTAGGGTCCAGGATTACTGGTCTGAGGAAAAAAACAGACACACACACACACAGATCCTTTTCTAAAAACCACTTTTTTGGACTCCGGGGACCTCAAAACGGTTATTTCCAGTGATAACTCAATATCGAAAATTTGACCCGATTACAATACTTCCTCTTATTAGGAGTAAGAGAAAGTAATATAACATATATGTATCTAATTTTTCCAAAATTCTTCTTTCTTTCTTTTTTTCCCACGGCGCTAACCATCTATCTCATATATTGATTGTTGTAACCGAAGCCCTACTAAAAGTTTAGATGCAATAAGGCTTAAGGTGGACCAATTGAGTTCCCCGCAAATATCTGTCCTCTATTAATGATAAATATTAGAGTTGAGGGACGAGAAGCTCAGAAATTGGCAGACTTTCCACGCGAAACCTTTAGGCTCCGTCTATGATTATAATGCTAGCAAACATAAGAATGTGATCTATCTTGTTGAATACAGTACTTCCACCACAATAGGACGAATATTGTGAATGATATGATTATGACGAGATGTGAATATGGTATGTTTCTCACCATGCAACACAAGAGCGCCACATAATAAACCATGTTTTCTGTTTCTAGCGTATTCTAGTGCTATGTTAAGCCTCAAGCTGTGCCCTCCTTCCAAACAATTTATATGAAATAAGGCAACTTGTTGTCTATGTAAGTCTTAAAAAAATTCTTGAAGCAAGTATACAAGAATCTAAAATCAACAAGACGGCTTTAAACCCCAAGGGAACTAACTTGGTTCATCCAATCGAAAGAAATCTCAAATTTACTCCCACTCGTTTATTTCTTTCCTTTTTTTTAAAGACGTCTAGAAATAGACACAAACATAGATCACAAAGAAGGTATGACAAATCAGGCCAAAAGGAATTTTGTATTGTAGTCCCACTCATCAAAAATGTCTAATCCATTCCTGCAACCACCAGTGAAGTTTTGTATGAATTTCTGTTCTTTCAAAAGATGAGTTTGAGTTGTCTTAAAGATGTCATATCATATGGATTTCTCGAGGACATGCTAAACTAGTTCTTACTTCACACGTAACGATAGATCAAAAAAATATTTGACACTCAACTTCTTGGCTATTCAAAGCTTGGTACAGGTTCTTAAAAAAAAAATCAACAATCAAAGTGATCATTCGAAAATTCTATTAAAAAATTATTATTATAATTTCTAAAATACAATACACTTATTTTAAAAAATACCGAGTTTCATCACACCTGTTACACACACACACTCAAGTAGATTTGATTTGATAGTAACTTTATATAGAAATGAATGCTTCACAGATCCGAGGTTAGGATATTTCAAGAAGGCTGTCATTCGCAAAAGTGTTGGCACTGGCAACAATGGACAAGTGAAGATGATGGATGACTTCCTCCTATCAAAATCAACATTACAACTAACATACAATTTTATACTCTCAAAATCACTTTTCTTTCTTCTAGTGTTACTTTTTTTTTTGTTTTTTTTAAACTCTTCAAAACTTATAAATTAAATAAACTAAAAAAAATTATTTCAACAAATAGGTATATTGTTTAAATACGATATATTTATTATATAATTTCTACTTTCTCTTTTAAGAGAGAAAACTAAAATGGTAGTAAGAGATTTTCGAAATTAAGTGATCACCGGAAGGTTTTCTATTTAGTTTTTATTTTATTATTATTATTTTTTTTTTATTTAAACTTATTGAATTAAAAAAAATCATTGTGTGCGTATTATATACATTGACTTTACATTGTGCAAGTCCAAGATATTGAGAATATATTGAACGAACGAACCTCTTGTTTTCTTATCCTAATAGCGATGTCCTGAACAAACAATACTCCTACTGCTAAAAGTGCTCTGTTGGAATATAATTCCATCTCTACTTGGTTATGTAATCAATTGTTAGCAAAATGGCAAATTTTTTATTTACAGTTGTAATTCTTATTAGTGTTTAAAACTGTCGGCATTTTTATAGGGAAAATCACAAAAAACTGAAAAACCTATTCAGTAAAATCGCGCCTTTCAAACACATCCGATTTTCTTTAAACTCAGGATTTCGACAACATATTTAATTCTAAATTAATATTATTTAGATGATAGAATTGTATAGTAAAGTGAAATAGCACTTTAAAGGAAACCAGAAATCCTTCCCCCAAAAGTGCCCCTAAATTAATTTTCTTGGAGAAATGTTTCAAATGAAAGTTGTTCCTTTTTGTGTGTGTAGTCGATATAACAAGTTCAAAGAAAATCCGTTGGAGCCGTTTTTTTGTGTGGAGAAAATCACAAAACTGGACAAACTATTCAGTAAAATGGCACTTCCGGTTGATGGATTTTCCGCCCGAAATCTTCATGTCTGATGCTATGGTAGTACCTAAACGGAATACCAAGTTTGAGCTTCCTTTAACTTTTCGATTTTGAGAAATTCTTTCCATACGCATCCAAATAAAACACACTCACACACATATACTGACCATTTTCTAGAAACCATTTTTTTGAACTTTTCAGAAGACCTCAAAACGTGTATTTCCGGTGAAAACTCAATTTCGAAAAATTGGTTGGAAACAAAATTTTGGCATAAATCCAAACACTTTTTTTTCCAACGCTACGAATCCAGACCATAACCAGTTTTTCACGTAAAGCAAATTTTGAAAGCAGCAAAATTTCTGATATTTTTATACCTGTAAAAATCTGGTGTGAATCATACAGACGAGTTTCTCTTACTCCAGTTTTCAAAATTGTAATTGACAAATTTTATAGTTAGTACACTAAATGTAATGAAATTCGTCGGAGTTTGTCGAAAACTGAAAAAAACTGTTCAGTAAAAGTGCACTTCTGGTTTACTAATTTTCTTGGAACTCGGAATTTTGGCCATCTATTTATTTCTCTTTAATTTTGGATGATAGAATTGTATAATCAACTATGATAGCACTTTAGAAAAACATAATCCCACCCCTCCCCCAAAAGACCCCTTAAATTACTCTACTAGGAGAAATGCTTCAAATAATGGTTGTAGCTCTTTGTATGTATAGTTCACATTAATAGTTTAAAGAAAATCGTTGGTGCCGTTTTCGAAAAAATACCAGAAAACTGAAAAATACATTTAAGTAAAAAAAACGCACTTCCGGTCATCCGATTTTTTTTTCAAACTCGAAATTTCAACAACAAATTAATATTTATTTAGATGAAAAAAATGTATAGTAAACTGAAATAGTACTTTAGAGGAAAACCTAACCCCAGCTATTGCCCAAAAGTGCCGTTAAAATAAATTTTCCCAGAGAAATGTTCTAAATAAAAGTTGTAGATTTTTTGATGTGTTGTTGATATAGCAAGTTTAAAGAAAATCGTCGGAGCCATTTTTGAGAAAATCGCAAGAAAGTAAAGAAAAACCATTCAGTAAAGTTGTACTTCCGGTTCAGGAATTTTGACAGATGACCTACTGTCGGACCTCATGGTGATACCTAAACGGAATATCAAGTTTAAACATTCTACGATTTTTTTGTTTTTGAGTTATGATGTTCACATACATACATCATACACACATGCACACAGACCATTTTCTAGAAACCAATTTTTTTGGACTGAAGGGACCTCAAAACGGATATTTCCGGTGAAATTTCGATATAGAAAATTTGAAGCGATTACAAGTCTTACTAGGAGTAAGAGAAAGTAAAAATGAAAATTTAAAAATAACTTGATCTGGATAAAATTAACCGTAAATTCAATCATGAAACTACTAAAAAAAAATTAATAATTTTTAAAATTAATTCAATAAGTAATATTAATTAAATTATACCTCTTTTCCTCTAAATTAATAAATAAAATTGGTTTTACCAATTATTTCTATCATTTTTACTATTTATTTACTTTAATAAATGAATTTTAACATAATATAGTAGTTTAAACTATCCAAAGCTTATATGATATAACCAATTAGCTGGTTTAACCACATTAACCGCAATATCTCCCAAGTAATAATCTGATATGGTTCAGTTTACTAGAGAGGTATATTAAGTTCACCAAGTTACTTGGTATATTATATGATTGGTAATACCTTCAGGGTGTGAAAAGCAGACTAATCTTTGTAATAGTTTCAACTTAAAAACACCTGCAGAAGTGTCATAAGTTTTATAAAACTAAAAAGTTCCTAATTAGTGGTTTTTAAAAAAAATATTTAATACCAGACATTCCCAATTTGTAGAGTTTGTATAAAAATTATGATGGTATTCGAGAAAGTTTTTGTTTAAAATTAAAAAAATAAATCTGGCGTGAAACAATGACTTTCTCTTAATGCAGTCAATAAAATTATAAAAGTGGAAATATTTATACAGTTTCCCTAAAATAACATAAGATTAGAAGAGGTTAGGATATAATATTGGCCAGATAGCTGAAATGTAATTGGTGTGAGATGTGTTGTAATGGTAGTAGTGGCGTGAGCGGTTTAGTAAAGGGCTTGTGTGTATGTAGTTTTAAGAGAGAGAAGTATCAGAAATAAGTAGTCACTACTGCTAACAATAAAATATATTCTATTAAAATAATAATTACAAGTTATTTGCAAAGAATGTATAAACTTATCAATATATTGTGAAACTGCTACTGATTCTAAGAGAGCGAAAAACAAGTGTACTGCTTGAATGTCTGTTTTAGAGTGGCTTGAATGAATGCCTTCTAATTGTTCGTTCAAATCCTCCTCTGTGAGAAGAAGGGATAGACAATGCTAACAAGCTTCATGAACTCTTCCTGTAACTGTACTTCTTCTACCTGGGTTACCCTTTTTGCCAACAAGCTCGCATTTTTCTCATAATTTTCTTCAATTAAAGTAGATATAATTTCTTGTATCCATCACACTACCAAAGTTCTGTGAACTCTAAAAGACAAAGCTAACCAGATCCTTTTGAATTCTTTCTGTAACTGTAGTCTTCTACCTGTGTATACCCTTTTTTGAATGTGCATTTTTCTCTCAAATAAAATAGATAAAATTTCTATAATTCTGGCATCCATCACATAGCGGTAGAAATAGTATGCATTTACACACGATAATACGCGAGAGGTACCGGGAAAATACCGAGCAGAGGCGAATGGGGCTGTGACCCACCCCTGTTTGGTAACTCGATCTGGTATACAGATGGATCCAAAACTCCGACTGGGGTCGGAGCTGGGTCTACGGGGGCAGGCTTAAAGTTAAAATTAAGGCCAGCTAGGAAGTACCCACGGTCTTTCGGGCGGAAGTCGTGGCGTTACAACTCTGCGCTAGAGAGATTATAAGGCAAAGGATAGTGGGTAGAAGAGTGGCCATATACTCCGACAGTCAGGCAGCGCAGAAGGCACATTCTCACACCAAATAGTCTCAAGACTGGTGTGGGACGCCTACTTGCCCTCACCGAGGTGGGTACTCGGAATAAAACCGACACTCGCCTGGGTGCCGGGACATGCGGGGTTCCTGGGCAATGAGAGGGCGGATGCCCTAGCGAGGAAGGGCTCGCAGGATACCTTTATAGTCCCCGAACCCTTCTGCGGCTTGTCCAGGAGCCTCATTCAAACTTCTATCAGGGGGTGGATAGAAGATCAGCGTCTGCGTTGGTGGGAGGGAACACCACGACAGAGGCAGGCAAAGCTCTTCGTTAAAAGACATTTGCCTAAATTTTCCAAAGACCTACTGAGCCAGACCCGAAGGGATATAAGGTTAATCGTGGGTCTACTAAGAGGGCATTGTAGGCTGAATAGACACAGGCACCACCTACAACTTGCGGATAGTGCGAATTCTGCAAGGTAGAGGAGGAGACCCCGGCGCACATCCTCTGTGAGTGCGCCGGCCTGGCGAGGATTAGGTTTCTTCAATTGGGGACGGGCAATCCCGAAGCCGAAAGCTTCATGACGGAGCCGCTGTCAGCTATGCTAGGATTGATTAGGAGGGCAGCTGGGGGCTCTTCTGTAACTTAAGGGGATCCACAGTAGACCTCGACTTGTAGGTCGCAGTGGAATGAGGCTCACCCCCCCCCCCGCGCTTCTATTCTATTCTACACGATAATAATTTACCCGAATTATCGCACGAAATTACGCAATAACGCTGTTCAATCTTAAAATTTATTTATTTGAAATTTAACGTAACGGATTCCGCAGAAAACACTTCAAAAGCATTTTTTTTTTTTTTACAGAAAAATGTTCAAATAAAACTGATTGGTTTCGAACTTTAAACGCATTCGAAATTTAAATTAAATCATTGTAGTTGTTTTCAAGAATTTTTGTTTAAAAAACTCAAAGATCTGTTAATCGATAGGGGAAGAATCATATATTTTATTGAAGTGGTTGGTACTTTCAAGGAAAGTTTACCGATATTATTTACTTAGAAAGAAAAACCCTAAAAATAATTTCTTTCCGACTAAATGTTTCCAATAAAAATAATAGATATTTATGAAGTTTAAGGAAAATAGTTGGAGCTGGATTTTCGATAAAATCGTGAAAAAATGAAAATAAAACAAAAAAATAAATAAAAAAATTCAGTAAAGTCGGACTTATGGTTGACGGATTTTGTTTGAAACCTTTGTGTCTGGTAAGGTACGGTTGGTTAATACGTAAATGGAATCTCATGTCTGAGCTTCCTGCAATTTTTCCATTTTGAGATATTTTGTTCACAAACACGCACACATTTACTTACAGACGATTTGCTACAATATATTTTTTTCGGTAATTTAGTAGTATCGATGTACTCGAAGTGCCATGTTATCAATATAGGGTATATCGAAAATGAAGTGTGATATCTTTAAAATTTATTAGAATATAAATTAGTGTGTTTTATTTTGCTGAAAGGGCACAACAACTAACGTCCTTTGCCCCTGACGTTCAGCCAGTGTTAATCACACTTTTCATCCGACCAATCTTTTCCAAGTGCATTGTCTGATACATGCTCAGATTAAATTAAATAGCTGAATGTCTCTAAGGAATTGTATTGTTTTGCTTTACGCTACATTCATCATCATCTAGGGTCTCTTTCAAATTGTTTGGCATATTCAATTTTTCTCTAGCACTAGCATATTGTGGACATTCAATTAGAATGTGGCGGACAGTCAATGGTACCAAGTAAACGTTACATATCGGCAGTTGCTCACTACGAAACAGATATCTGTGTGTTAGCAGAGTATGGCCTAAGCGGAATACAACTTCTTCTCGTCGAATAGCTCGATATGAGGTCAACCATTTCCTTGGGGAGTTCTTAATATTTCTCAGTTTATTTGCAGTTGGCATGAATTCCCATTCTCTCTTCCATAGGGCAATTAACTCTTTCTTCAGGTGATTTCTCCATTCAGATGGCAGAATGAGTTCTTGCTTATTTGGCAGTAGTTCCTTCGCTACTTTGTCCACGACTTCGTTATAATTTATTCCTGCATGTCCAGAGACCCACAGGAACGCTACTACTTTATTTTTCAAGCTGAGGTATGGTGAAGAGTATGCACAGCCTGTACTAAATTGTTGTGGCTATCCGGCTGAGTGACTGATTGTAGAGCACTTTTTGAATCTGTGCTTCACTAAGAACTACATACTGTAATGCTTCATGGATAGCAAATAACTAGGCTGTGAAAACACTGGATTCGTCACTCAGGTGGAATCGACCAGATGTTAGTTATCAACCACGAATGCAGCTCCAACATTGGTTGATATTTTGGAACCGTCGGTGAACACTTGTTTATAGTAAGACATTTATTATTTATCCTTTCTAGGTATTTCTTCTTGTAGACATAATTCGGAGTGTTATCCTTCAGGTACATGCTAAGAGTAAAATCTACTTTGGGTGCTTTTAACGTCCATGGTTCAATTTTCTGCGTTGCCAGTCTTACAAACGACGGTGTCATTATATTATTTAGGTCGCAGAAGTTTCTAGCGGTTTTGTACTTGTACTTGCGCTACGATATAAATCTTCAAATAAGGGGAAATAAACCCTACTGAAAGCAACGTGTTCTTGGAATGCTATTACCCTTGATGCATAGTTGCACATGAGAAGGTTTCTTCTAATGTTGAGTGATGATTCCCCGCTTTCCACATAAAGACTCCCCACTGGGCTACTTCTAATATACTAATAGTATAAATTAGGATAGGTACTTTATTTTATGTTCATTTTTATACAGATTTTTGTATGATTTGAGATGAAAATATATGTTTTAACAGCTATTGTTTTACGTCAGTATGAAGGCGTATGTAATGTAAATATACAATAAAATAACAATTGAACATAGTTTATTTCTATAATGTTTTAATTTTTGTATTTCTAATCATCATTAATCATCATTAACGTCTTCTGATCCATTTCGTGTATATCTTTCGTTCATGCAAAGTTAAGTAAATATAATCTGATAGAATATGTACATTAATGTAATTTAATAAGCGGAATTAACAGTAATATAAGTTGTATGATATGACGATAAAAAAAGAAAGAGTTAAGATGAAGAGAAAAAGAGATGAGATGGAGAGATCTCCCATAAGATAGTATTATAGAAGGGTATGACGTCATCATTGTGATGTCACAGATATCGATCCTACAAAATTACCTTTTTTTTATTCTCAAAAGGGCCTCAAAACATGTATTTCCGGTGGAAACTGAATATAAAAAATTTGCCATGATCGCCGTACTTCCTAATACTAGAAGTAAGAGAAAGTAAAACTCTGGGGTGAAAACTGTCGCGATTTTCTCTTAGTGTAGTCAGTGGATTAAAAATTGAAATTTCTTTAAACTTAGCATTAAATACAGAGTGGTGGGGCAAACATATAAACTATCCAAGACAGGTGTAATGCTGAAGTGATTACACTAAAGTCCGAAAGAAAGGGGTCATTAAAATATTCGTACAACCAAACATAACATTATAACATTTGACATTCAAGGTCATAGTTTCCTAAACCTATAAAATCTATTTTACAGGAAAAATGTTCAAATAAACGTGAAGTTTCTATATTTGTGCAAATACCATTTCAAGTTTAAAGAAAAAGTACTTGACTATTACTTTCAAGTTTAAAAGGCTTCTCCCTTAGAATAGAATAAAAACGGGGAGGAACGGGCCTCATTCCATTGCGATCTACAAAAAGAGGTCTATTGTGGATCCCCTAAGATTATAGCACATCCCCCAGCTTCGCCCTCCTAAACAGGCCTAGCAAAGCTGACAGCGGCTCCTTCATGAAGCTCATAGCTCCAGAATTGCCTGTCCCCAATTGAAGAAACCTTGCCGACGCCGGCCGGCCTACTCGCAAGGGATGTGCATCAGGATCTCTTCCTCAGCCTTACAGAATCGGCATACAGCGCTATCTGCAAGTTGTGGTTGGTGCATGCACCTGTTCAGCCTATAATGCCCAGTTAGTATACCCACAACTAGCCTTATATCCCTTCGGCTATGGCTCAGTAGATCCCTGGTGAATTTAGGCAAATGTCTCTTGATAAAGAATTTTGCCTGCCACTGACCTGGTGTTCTCTCCCACTAAAGCAGACGCTGTTTTTCTATCCAACCTTTGATAGAAGTTTGAATTAGACTCCTGGACAAGCCGTAGGGGGGGGGGATAAGTGTTCAAGGCCTATGAAGGTATCCTGCGTACCCTCCCTCGCTAGGCCATCCGCCAATTCATTGCCCAGAAACCCGTCATATTTCGGCAGCCAGGCGTGTATCAATTTATTCCGAGCTCCACCTCGATTAAGGCAGTTAGGCTGTCCCACACCAGTCTTGAGACTATTTGGTGTGAAGAAAATGCCTTCAGGGCTGCCTGACTATCGGAGTATATGGCTACTCTCCTACCCACTAAGCCTTGCCATATAATCTACTTAGCGTAGAGTTGACTTCAGCCTGAAAGACTGTGGCTTACTTCCCTAGGCTGACCTTGACCTTAACTTTAGGCCTGCCCCCAAAGACACCAGCTCCGACGCATAGTCGGAGTTTTGGATCCGTCTGTATACCGGACCGAGTTACCAAGCATAGGGGAGTCCAAGCCTAATCTCCTCTGCTCAGTATGACAAGTTGGAAGTTCCTTTTGAAGTGAGGCTTCTCCCTTTGTCAGGGGTTTCCTTGAATTGCCTAACACCAAAAAAAACTATATCCTGCCAGCAGCCCAAATCAAGATTCCGCTCCTACATTTTGCCTTGATTATTCCTCCTTTTTAAGTACCCCCAGAGTCTTTGACTTTTTCCATGTCCAGATCAGACACTTTATAGGATCTGTTTCGACCATCTTCTGGCATTTTTTGTATGCGACGGTACCATTGTAATGCTTTTTTTTCAATCTTTCCAACAGTGAATCTGCTGATTTATTTTTTCTCGGATTATCTCATTCCCCAAACTCCCTAACCTCTCTATCGTATACATGAAAAACATGTAATAGAATGTAATAATGGAATTTCGCCGGCAAGCAATATATGAATAATTGAAAAAATATTAACTTACAAATTTCAACGGAATAGAAATCATGATTTCACACATTATATGCCTATAAGGAAAACAGATTTGTGTTATTTAATCCTGACTGATGAATTTTCACTTGAAAACAATTTATAATACACATTACTAAAAAAAAGGTTAGATAGAGAGTTTTAATTGATTGCACATCAATTATTTTCCAATCGTTAAATTGTGTAATACCACCGTGGTATATACTGTTTCAAATTGGTTCAATTCTATGAAATTCAACACATAAGCCATGGAAATTTGACTGTTATTCAAATTCCGCCGAAATACTATTAAAACCTCAATGGCATCGTATGACTATTTAGACTGAATATATTGTACAGTTAATGATAGAGAGAGTTGCAAGTTAGACTAGATACAAGTTAGTGATCCTTATTTGTGCTCTGTTCCTCCTTGCTCTGTCACCTTTTCTTAATGGTTTAATGAAAGTTATGTAATATATATAGATTTATGTTTGAGATGGACTGTTAGTATTTGGATTGCAATATATTGCGAAATAAATTTTCTGTTAATTTTCGTAATGATACTAATAATTTTCCCGCGTTGTATAACGGTTTTTTCCAAACATGACCTTCTTGTTTATATTTCCTTATTAGAAGGATAAAATTATTCCTATTTTTGAAATTCAAGTAATTTTTTTTTTTTTTTAAATAATTATCGAATTTGAACACTGTACAGACATTAAAGGAACAAGATTGAAAATATAATCAATTAGAACAAGCAAATCAAGTGTTAAAAGAAATAGTATCGAATCTAAAAAAAAAAGGATAGAAAATATTAAAAGAAAAAATGACGTCACATCTCTGGATGAAGAAGAAAAATTAGAAAATACTCATTTTTTTTTATTTTTTTTAGTGTTTGTAATAATGTAATGTCAGTAAAATTAGACCAAATCTAGCACGATAACCCGGGCCCAGAATTTTCTTCCAGACCCGGTAGTAGTTATTCTTTTGGGGCAGCTATATGTGGGCCCATGGAGGCTTTGGATAGCGTAGAGTTTGGACCTCTCCCCTCCTTTGAATAATAACAATAACCATGATATATATCAAAAGAAATAAATTTTCAGTTAATTTTTGTAATGATACTATCAATTTGTCCGCGTTGTATAACGGTTTTTTCAAAACAGAATTCGCTTTCACCTACACCACCCCAAAAAAATTTTTCAAATCCCTTTCACTTGCCTATTCAACCCACATTCATTTCTATAGATGATTTAAGGCAAGAAACTAATAACTTTTAATTTTCTTCTTATGTTTTGCGATATAACAAATGTGTATGTTTTAAAAATTCTTTCTCCACATCTTCACGACTGTCTATATGTAAGTACAATATTATGTTTTTAAACTTTTTGTTTTTTGTTTTTGTTTGCGTTATTATTATTCTGCATTTTACAGTATTATTATGCATTGTGTTGCCTCCTCATTGTATTGTTTTTTTAAGATTAAAACCTTGATAAAGACAGGAAACTCTATCGAAACGTTGGCATAATTGAATGCTTTTTTCTTGACCGATCCTCACCAAATTTGTTCCTAACATAATTCATCAACGTTCAACAAATACTTTGGTAATAGCAATAATATGAAGTATATTCGAAGATTAGGTAAAAACAAAGTAAAAATCATCCGGTTGTTTTGTCACGCATCTGTAATATTTGTAAAAGAGAATAACATGGAAAAACTCAACTAAACTGATTGGATCGAAGGCCTTTATTGCTAAAGATTTCGACAAAGAATGAATAAAAAACAAGTTGATAAAAGGACATTAAGAAGAAATGGCTTATTAATCGATGGGAAATTCATACACATTTCTGAATAATATTAAAAAGTGAATCTGAACAAGTAGATTTAATTAAGCAAGCAAGAGGAGTCACCTGAGGGAGAATTTAAAGCAAAGGATGATGTAGAAAGAAGCAAACACAGCTAAATAATATTTCATTTATAAAATATCATAGCAACAAAGTAAAAAAAAAAATACTCTAAAGATAATAATAACCTGTTAGAATTAAAAACGAGGCTGATAAAAAATAAAAAATGGATCCAGAAATTTTAAGGTGTGCTGGAAGTGAGACATGTAAGAGAGTAGAAGAACGACAGAATAGAAAAGAATGGATATAGCATATACATATAACCATAGAAGAGGAGTTGCTAGAATAATAGAGATAACCAATGTGATTTCATATAAGCAATAAAGTATGTTACTTTGTGTATCACTTGGTTAGCTAAAACACTTGCGAAGTATAACTCTGCCACCCTTTTCTAATGGCCAGCCCAATTTAAATTTATTGTAAACGTATTTTTATAGAAAACTTGTTAATTAAATTATATTAATAGAGTAGAGAAAATCGTGTTAGGGTTTCACAGCTGATTTTATAAAGTACAAAATGATTAAGCGCAATAACAATGAAACGGCAATGAATAAGATCATCTAGTTAAATCACAATTTAAAACGAAAACTGAGGAGTTAACACTCTATAGTAACATTGTAATGGCGTTGAATGGACCATCCTTATAGGTCGTCCCCACAAGTGAGAGACAGTGGTTAGGACTTAGCCTTTGTTGTGGCGACGAAACACTCCCGAGAGAGCGTGGAGCGTGCTCGTACATCACTCTCTATACCTATATACCTATATTTGAGGTGTGCGTATGCGCACTTCATACTGACATTGGGACCCTTCCATGTAATCAAATAAAAGACGGAAGTGGGGTTTGTTGGCCGCCTAAGAACAAAGTCCAATATAACCTATTCAAACTTGTTTCTAACATTCATTTATGAGATCAAGATTAAATCTCATTCAAGATCAGGTGAGTTTTCTTGATTAGATGGTTAGCATTTGGACTTGACTCTTTCTTTTATCTCATTGGTCTTTGCAATTGTTTGCTAACTTCCAAACAATAGCAATTCTGGATACATCTAAGTCATCGATCATTTAAAAATTTTCAACACTATTAATGAGCTTTAGTTAATTATTAATGAAAGGGTAATTTAAAACTGGTTGGGAAATTATTAAATGTGACCACAATGTTTTTGGATGAAGAAGATAAACACCTTTTGCATGAGAGAAAATATGGCAGATGTTATCCATTTCACCAACTTAGTTTGTTCACTAGAAGCGGAGTAAATTACAGTACAAGAACTTCATGATAGAAGTATCGAATGAAATGATAAGACTTGATATGGTGGCACAAGATGCACATAATCTAATAGCAAGAAGAATTAAGAAAGATAGTGACTTACTTTTAGACCCTGGTAACCATAAGTTCATCTTAGTGCAGAAAAGTGCGTCCAATGAAAACGCGGAATGTGGAAAAGGAACCGCTAGGGAATTCTTGATGATTAGGAGTTTTTAGGAGCAATCTGTAGCTTAGTTCTAGTGGGCTGCTGGATTGAAACGTGGAGACGTTAAAGTCCAGAAAGCATTGCCCATATAATTTCCTTTTTTAGAAACCGTTATGTAAATTCACAGCCCGTAAAAGGCAAAGTCAACTATATTGTAACGGCATATCCTATGGCAATAAACAGAGAAAAGTCTGAGCGCCAAAGACCATATATGTATATTGGTGCGGTTTAATAAAGGCTTGTTGATAAATAGAGAGGTCTTTAAATAAAACCCAGGCACTCAGTGGAATTCACCATAAGCTACAGATTTTAATTTATCCTTCAATAACCCAGTATTTAATTTCATAAACATTAAATTTACTAGGCCAGCATAATACAAAATTTTAACTTCGCTCTAAAATGAAGAAATTTGTTATCGAGAAACATCTTTGAAACAGAGTTCAATCTGAATATAGATACATGTTCACGAAAGCCGGGAATCAGAAGAAGCGCTGATCTTATATTTTCTCTTAGAAGTCAGTGGTCCAATATTAAGCTTAAGCAGTGTTAACTTTATCTTTACTATATTCTACAGAATTTGCAGTAGTACCAACTTTGTAGAAAAGTTATTAATTAGCACTTAATAACCGCAGTTATCAAGTTATTTCAGTGCATTGTCACTGACCTGTGAAACGTGTTCTTGTTACTTTCTCTTACTCCGAGAAAGAGAAGAGAAGAGGATTGTAATCGTGTCAAATTTTCGATATTCACTTTTCACCGGATATATCCGTTTTGAATTCAAAAAAGTGGTTTTTAGCAAATGGTGTGTGTGTGTGTGTATGTGTGTGTGTGTGTGTGTGTGTGTGTGTGTGCGTGTGTGTATATATATATATATATATATATGAATGTATGTGAACAGCATAGCTCAAAAACGAAAAATCGTAGAATGTTCAAACGTGATATTCCGTTTAGGTATCACCATAGGATCCGAAAGTGGGTCATCTATCAAAATTCCTCAACCGGAAGTACCACTTTACTAGTTGTTTTTTTTACGTTTCTGCGATTTTCTTAAAAAATGGCTCCTATGATTTTCTTCAAACTTGTTATATCAACTACACAACTAACGGCTACAACTTTTATTTGAAACATTTCTCTGGGAAAATTCATTTAAGGGCACTTATGGGGGAGAGGGGTTAGGTTTCATCTAAAGTGCTATTTCAGTTTATCAGACAATTCTATTATCTAAAAATGTTAATTAAAATTAAATATGTTGTTGAAATTCCGAGTTTGAAAAAAACGGATAACCGGAAGAGCGTTTACTTTACCACTTTACTAAATGATTTTTTCACTTGTTCGCGATTTTCTCAAAAATGGCTCCGACGATCTTCTTGAAACAACTTATATAAACTAAACATACAAAGATCTATAACTTTTATTTAAAACATTTCTCTGGGAAAATTTATTTAATGGCACTTTTAGGGGAGCGGTGGGGTTACAGCTTCTCTAATGTTGTATCATAGTTGATTATAGAATTCTATCATCCAAACAAAATTAATTAGTAATAAATAGATAGCCAAAATTCCAAGTTTCAAGAAAATTAGTAAGCCGGAAGTGCGCTTTTACTGAACAGGTTTTCAGTTTTCGACAAATTTCATTTATTTGGTACACAAACTATAACCTTTGTCAATTATAATTTTGAGAACAGGAGTAAGAACAAGTTGTGTGAGTGTTTCACACCAGATTTTGTTAAGACAGCAACTGTCTATCACCGGACAGTGAGCTGTAGAGGCTACCATGAAGAGAAAATCTAAGGGCTGCACTGCTGTACTCGAATCTGGGTCCTCCGTGTGGGAGTCCAGTGCGCTAACCACTGAGCTAATTCCATTCATAAAGAGTTTGGTGTTTCATTTTTCATTCACCATTTGCTGCTACCATTTTAGTACTAGTAAAAAAGCCATTCCAATCTAAAATGGAGGCCCCCTAAATTTTGAAAAAAATTGCTAATTAAAAATATTATTTACTTATTACAAATTTTAGTACTGAGTGAGATTAATTTGGGTATTTGGTGCTAGACTTTTTTTTTTTTTTAATTGAATCTACTTTTGTTTAATAGATTACATGTTCCAGATTCTTTGGAAATCCCTAAAATACCGGTAGCACATAAAACTGAAATATATTACTAATAAATCTTGGTGTTTATATATATATAAAGTACATAAAGGAATTCAATATATATAATATTGAATGATATTGTATTAATCCTGTTATAGATGGACCCCAGCTTAATTGATTTTTTTCGGGGCCGACTACAACGAAATGTATGAACAATGACTTGACACTTCATAAATTACAACATTTTTTTTTTTATTTTTTTTTCTTAGATTATTTTTTACAACATTGAAAAATATACAATATATATTTTAATGTTTTTTTTTGTGTTTTTTAAAAAAAAACACTGAGATATTATCTCGATAGCCTGGCTAGATACATTCTTGCGTTTCATTTTTTTCCCCCCCAATTGAATATGCAATGAGGTATTTCTTTTTCCCTGCAATGGCGGTCTAACCCAACGCTGCAAGACCTCAATACTTCTCCATTATTCATCTTTATTTTGAACACCAATCATTCAATTTCGCAAATAATTGCTGAATTATTTGCCGACCTCATTTTCAGCGTCAATTAGTCTTTCACGTGTTGTTCGTCCTGTCTGAAAAGCGTTTAAAAAACCATCCCGGTAAATCCACTGTGAATGCTCAAATTGCTGTAGCCAAAGTGACTGGCTTAATACGCATAATACGTGCACATTTCAATGAAGTGTCACTAATACATTGCTTCTCCTCTTCTATATAAACTCGTGATAGGTTTTCTTTTATCATTTATCACATTTTTGTACAGATCTAAAATAAAAATAATAATAATAATAATAATAATAAAATAATAATCTGCTGTGAAACACTCACCCGACTTTCTCTTGCTGCTGTTGATAAAATAATATATAAAATGACTAATTGTCCTTTAAACTTCAAGGGAAATGAAGAGTGAGGCAATAATAATAGAACCAATCACATAATATTTGAAATTTAACGTCAAAATTCCTCAAAACTATCAAAAATAATTTTTGTTTTGAAAAATATTTCTAGTAAAAGTTTAGATCTGATAGGTTAGGCGTAAGAGCCCCCCCATTCAAGAAAATTTCGAAAAATTAAAAAAAAAACCTGTTCGGTAAAGTCGCACTTCCGGTTAATCGATTTTCTTCAAATTTAGTAGTGGCAAAGACAGACAGGAAGACACACACACAAACGCACAAACTATTCCCTGATTTTTTTTTTTTTTTTGTACTCAGGAGGCCTCAAAACATGTGTTTCATGTGAAAACTCAATTTCGTAAATTTGGCACGATCTCAGGACTAAAGAGATAAAGTAAAAATCTGATGTGAAACACTCAATCGATCTTCTCTTAATCCTCTTAATACAGTTATATTATATATATATATATATATATTTCTGACACCAATTGTAGCGTTTTTCCAACTAGCTTCTGCAACTAGTTGCTAAGTGGGTTTGGTTTAGATAAAACGCACTAAACTTCTAACAACACCAATTTATTGTTCAACACAATAAATTACAAACAAAACACTGAAATACACTGTATAAACCAGGAAAAGTTTCCTCAGTTCACTTTATATTCACTTTTTAACAAACGCGGACTCTATTTGTAACAAGACTGACTGACTCGAGCTGTTCTTCTCCTATTTATACCACTGGAAAGAAGGTCCTGAAAGTTTCTCGAACATCTAGGCCGCGGTAGACCGTGGGAGACCGCTGTAGAAGAATCTAGAAGCGCCCCGCTAGCGCTTCCCAGCAGCCATGAGAAGAATTTGAGGGGCCTGCTTCTTCCCCTAGATGGTACTAGTGGCTGCGTTACAATATATACACAGTTATATACAGATTTTTTTTCCCTTGAAGGTTCTGTACTGCGATCATTGATGATCTATTGTACCCCCACTGGTGCCGTAGATGAGCTAGCTCATCTACAGCACGCTCTCCAGGTTGAGCTTCCTAAGGAATCCCAAAATCCTGGAGGGTTCAAGGGTGGATATTTCCTCCTTCCCTATCTGATGACGACCCAGACTATTCTATTGAATCTTTGAATGACGGCATCACAGTCTGTGAGGAGATGTATCGGAGTTTCTGCATGTGCCATCATCTTCTAGGTCAATCTTCCTGTGGTGTCCCCTGAGTCTGCAGTAAGGAATCCGGTAAGAATACGGATCTTGTTCTTACTCAGACTGATGCTAGCTTTCGACCTTTCCAGGTTGGCACCTCCCAGACAGGCCTTGGCCTGCCTCAGTCCCAGAATGGTGTTCCAGAGACGAGCTCTTTTCGCTACCTCCTCCTTCTTGATTTTTTCTAAGAATACTTGGTCGCTAACTCCGCAAAAGGGCTCTAGCCCAAAGAGAGGAGATGCGCCTTCTTTTGCCAGGGTATCGGCCATCTCATTACCTTCCACGCCGACAGGTCCCAGCACACAGAATAGGTGACTTTATTTCTTCTGCCAAGGTCGTTAAGCTTACCTAGGCATTCCCATACCATTTTCGAACTAATAACATAGGAGCTCAGTGCTTTAATGGCAGCCTGACTATCGGATAGGATAACTATCTCCTGATTCCAATATCCCCTGTCAACGTTAAACTGAACGCACCTTCCAATAGCGTGAATTTCCGCCTGGAAGATGCTGGGAAACATGCCCATGGGTTCCGAGTGATTGGTTCTAGGCCCAAACACCCCTTCCCCGGTTCCATCTGTATACCACTTAATGGCATGCTTACTAATACTAGCCAGGGCGGATCCTTCGCTCCACTCCCTTTTCGTACTTAGCTTCGAGGAAAAATTCCTAACGAAACTATATAACGAATACTATATTCTTAGGAAACTATATATATCTTAGTCATACTATTCCTAGGAAGGTTCCGGGGGAGGGAGCCGACAAAAGGAAATGTCCGCTCCCTAGAGCTTAGCCTATGTCCCCACACGTCCTCCCTAGAGATTCTGAGAAGGGCTCCCTTCGCCACCCTTTGCACCACTAGGTGGAGCGGTGTGAGACTGAGAGCTATATATATACGTAATGGCAAACTTTCTTTAAATTTCATACTTTCCTTAAAGACGTGAATGGTGGGGGAACAAGTACCAAACTTCCAACCGAGGTAGGTAGAGAATGATTACATTGTAGAGGGCGCCAATAATATTGAACAAACATATTTGAATTTTGACGTCTGAAATTCCTTAGAAATACGTAAAAACAATTTTTGCCAATTAAACATTTTCTTAAAAACAATTCATTATAAATAAAAGCGATAAAGTTTATATCCGGCATTTAGTATTCCCAGTTTAAAGGAAATCGTTATAATCATTTCCGAGAAAATTATCAAAACCTCAAACCTATTGTGTAAAATAGCATTTCCGGTTGTCTCCGATTTTCTTTAAATTTAGAATTCTATCAATGTATATTAATATTATAGAAGTGGCAGAACCATGAATTGCACCCCAGAACCTCCCCAAGAAATATATTTTTTCGTGAAACTTTCTGAAATAATAGTGATAGGTATTTATGTATGTAGATAGTATGCGAAGTATAAAGAACACACCCACACATACAATATACATACAGACTCGCTGTGAACACTATTGTCGTACTCAGAGGACCACTAAACATGGATTTCTAAAGAAAATTTAATTTCGAATATTTGGTATGATCATAATACTTCCTTTTATCAAATTTAAGAGACAATAAAAAACATCTAATATTGTTGCTCTTTACATATGAGCTATTTGAGATCAAAGTTAGAAAAAAGAGTTTCGGTGTCTCCTGATAAGCTTTACATATGAGCTATTTGAGATCAAAGTTAGAAAAAAGAGTTTCGGTGTCTCCTGATAAGCTAGCGTCATAATTAGGGGGGAAATATTTGTAAACATCAACATCAAAAAAAATAAATAAAAATAAAAAAGTTTGTAAATGCTATCTCTTTATTATTATTATTTTACAGATTTGATACTGAAATGATAAATTACCAGTAATACTTCGCACATGCTTATTGTTAAATCTCCCCAAACCTCCAAGGAAAGGCTCACTCAAAGGGAACTCACAGGAAATAGGGGAGTATAAAAGCCTCCCTTTTCAGCAAAGTAAGAAAAAAAAAAACTTTTTTCTTCCGTTTGTCGACAAAGATTATGATAATGGTCCCCGGGAGATACATATCGCCCAGGATTCTTACTCGCGATTCCTTCCCATTTCATATCTACTTCCATTTTCCATTGCATTGTATTTTTTTTTTGGATTGAAGTGTTCATCTCCAAGTCCTTACTTCTATCTCTTTTATTTACCCCAGCCCATCCACCACCACTTTCTTCACTCCTTTCTACACAAACACAAAAAAATCTGTAACCAACGAATAAGAAATGAACGGAATAAGTGCCGCACTGCTTCATCTATATCTCCTTTCTTTATACCTTCTTGCTATGCCCAAGTTTTGTATTTCCCTTCACATTATCCATTTTCCCTTTTGTCCTTATAAATCGAAATGCAAATCTTTACGTTTTCATCTCAGTCTAAAACGTAATTTTATTTATTGTAATCAAATAAGCACCATAGGATACACTTTTCTTTTGAAACTTATGAATTCTGGTATTATTTGACTCTTCCCAAAGTTTTTCTAACCAAATCTAATTTAATTAATTAAAGTAATTAATTTCTTTTCAAATATTAATGAAATCCAATTATTTCAATTTTATAACTTTAATCACGTTTTACCTTTTGTAAAAAAAAAAAAAAAAATCTGGCGTGATACTCTAAAAAGTCTTTCTCTTACTCCAATTAATACAATTTCATTAACAAAAATTTCTTTAAAATTGCAATAATTAGGTGGGCTAGGCATAACAAAAGGCGGTAGAATTATACGTATTATATACCAGTGGACACTGGGGCGCAGTATGTCTCAAGGCTATGTAGCGTCTGTTTTAATTCAAATGTAAATGAGAGGCCCCCAAAATCCCTCGAAACTACATACACATACACACATACACATACACACACACACACGCGCGTACCTACTGACCAATCGCTATGAACACTTTTTCGTACTCAGATAACCTCAAATCATGTATTTCTGGGGATAGCTCAATTTTTTTAAAACTGGACACGAAACGCAATATGATTCGTCTTAGTATGATTAGTAGAAAGTAAAAATTTTATGTGAAACACTCACACGACTTTCTCTTACTTAGAATAGAAATATATACAATATACCTACAAATTTTTTAATAAACTTTTCTTCTTTTTCTTTTTTAACATTTTCATTGATTTTTACAACTGCATACTGTACATGCAACAAGTAAAATAGATAACGTGTGTGAATAATGTGTGCGTTGGCTGAAGGCACACACGGACCTGATCTACATGAACGTCTGCCATCCAGCGATGGCATCCGTAATGAACCATTAAGGATGGAGTCTCACAACTGTCCTACAAGACATCCGATTACGTAAGCAGATGATCGCGAGGCCATTGACGTTTCAGTCGTCGTGATGGGTTGGGGGAAGAGTTGTGGTTGAGAGCGCTTGGATGATTTGAATGAGAGGATAGTTGGGAATGGAACTTTAGATAACGGGACTTGGTTATCGCAGAAACGAAAGGAATTTTATGGTCGTTATGGATGGTATGATTGGAAACGTAGAAGGAAGCATTGACTATGGTGCGTAGGATTTTGGACTGTAGGGATTGAATGTGATAAAGATTTAAATGCCTGGTTGTCCCATATTGTTCGAGATGGGATTGAAGATGTCTAGTTGACATGACGGGATCATTATGAGGGGATAGGATGGCCGTATCGTCGGCGAAGGTGAAGGTGACAGTATTAGAATGTAAGTGAGAGGTCAGCAGTACATACTGTGTAAAGAAGGGAAATTAACTTAAAACTCATTTTGTCTAACATAAATATAGAGTTAGTAGGCGTACAAACTACCTCTGCTATGGATGGCAGGTAGTAGTCCTCCCTAGATTACACTACAATCCAGAAGGGATTGCCAGTAATATTGAGCAAAACCCATGTATTTTGAAATTTAACGCAAAAATTCGTGTACTTATAATTCGTGTAAAAGTTTGTACAGTTATTCTAAGCTCAAAGAAAATCGTTAGTGCCTCTTTCTAGAAAATCCATAAAAACTCCATTGTGGATCCAAAGTACGCACGTAATGGTCTATTATTTGTGTTTCTTTTACTTTCTCTTACTCCTAGGAAGAGGAAGTATTATAATCGTGTCAAATTTCGTACCAAAATATTTGTAATTATATTTTTCTAATTTTGTTTTTATTTTATCTCTTATCTTTAAATATAGTTCCGAGGACAAAGGTACGAGTTTAATGCGCACAATGAGACGAGACATATGACCGACCATGATTCAGTCTTTGAACTGTTACAACCATAGCCAGAAGCTTTTGAAAGTGTAGTGGAAGTACGAAATGAAAAATAATAGTTTTTAAAAATAATTTAGAATATTTTATAATGTGAATTTAACTTCAAAAAGAATGTATTTTACTGTCAGGTACTGTAAATTTGGATCATTAAACAAAGGCAAAATCCCGTTAGGGTAACTCTTTTGTATAAGAGAATTCCCCCGCGAGAGAGAGAGCAATTCCAAAGAATAGAGTCCAATATTAGCTTTAAAAGAGTAAAGAGTAGGTAGTCTTAACCCAGCCTTCAAACCATACAGTCGTAATTCTACTTCCAAAGCTAGAACTACTTCAGGAATCGCCCTCTTCAAATCAGTGCCAGTTATAAGTTAAAACATAAGAGTTTAGCATTTAATCTAGATTAATTAATTGATTTATACTTAATCGCTGTGATATTATAAAGCTATTTAAATTCAGTTAGAAAATATATTTATTTTATAATCAGTGGTGCTTTATCTCAAACAAACACAAGCTACCTACACACATCCACACCATAACAATACATTGGTGCCGGCTGTTTGGGATATTTTCAACCAGAATCCACAAATTTACAAGTACGTAAAATTTCCAATTTAATAATTAAACAAATTATCCATCAGATAATTTGATTGTTTTTAATTATTTTCTCAGCGGAAATAATATTTTAATTAAATATTTCCCATAATTGAATTTTTATTGAATTTCATTTTTAAATTTTTGTTTTTGCACCATCCCTTGTGAATTTTGTATTTCCAAAATGTATAAAATTAACGGACAAAACATGAAAATCGATGCTGCTGTAGAATATTTACTTGCTCAGCAGCAATTAGCAAATCCTCCAATTAATAATCAACCTAGTCCCTTAAGGAATTTGCAATTAATCAATAGCTTACCTACCTTCGATGGCGAAAATTCAGCCAAAGTGTCAGATTTCCTTGACCAAATTAGCCATTGTGCTAGTCTTTCTGGCTGGGACGACGCTGCTAAATTAGAAATATTAGCACTTAGGCTCTCAGGTTCTGCAAAGATATTTTACGACACCCAGAAAGCCGAATTACAACGCCAGGGTACAATTATAACGTATCCCCTAATTTCAGAGCGACTTCTAGCCCGATTTCGTAAGGAGAAAACACCCCTAGTCCTCTTACAACAGATGACTAATATTCAGTCTCTGCCCACTGAGTCTCCTGAAACTTTCGCGGATATGATTAGACATATCCAATCCGCCATTCATTAAAAGCTCAAGCTAACCCACTCGAGGCCTTACAAACAATTTTAGATAAACTGGCCACTAATGCATTCCTGAAATCACTTCCTCAACCACTTTGTAATGAGGTACGAACTAAGCTACCTCAAAAATTAGATGAAGCACTTTCCTATGCCAATGCCCTAAAAGAAGTTCAGGCTTCTGAATCAAACCCTACAGTTTTCCCTGTTACTACGAAAACTTCCAATACTCGTACACCACCATCTCCTTGTCGTTACTGTGGACAAATGCATTTCCACAGAGAATGCCCGCATTGTAATAAAAGTCAAAAGCCACAATTAAAACCAACTACCACTTGTAGAGTATTTAATGTAATAAAGAACAGACCTTGTCGCCATTGTTCCGGTCCACATTTTGACGTGGACTGCACCAACAAATTCAGACCAAAACCTCGTACTAACTTTGGCAAAATGCCTAATAATTTTAATATTCCAAAAAATTTCAATCGCAGGATATATAGTAATAATCGCTATAATAATAATAATAATAGTAGTCAATATTATACTAACAATAATAATCCTCGAGTTAATTCAAATAATTCACGATTTAACTCTTATTCAGATAGACCCCAGTATAGTATAATAATAATAATGGTAACGAAACTAGTAATCACCTCCAAAATAGCCCACTTGCCAATTTTGTTCAAAATTTGGACATACGGCTCGTAATTGTTTCCAAATACAGCCCAAAACGAGTTAGCCCTCACTCGCTTTCTCGAAAACCTGACATTATGACCATGGCAATCATACCTGCTTCCATCAGTCCTGACTAACCAGTAATACCTAACTATGGCATCACGTCCCTTCATTAGCATGCGGACAATGTCCAAAAATTCCAAATTTTTCTGGCGAAATCATAGTTTCGCAATTAAAGGGCAATTTCCAATTAATATTTATAGAAACGTTCTTACAGGGCAATCATTAATTTGCGCACGTATCTAACACTTAAATTCAACATTCAATTTTTAACTAGTACTCAAACGCATCAATTTAGTACTAATCGCTAAGTTCACTAAAATCCCTAGTAACTAGCCACAAAATTTCTGTGCCACCTCGCGCACACAATACATAACACTTGAAATAACATATTTGACATAATCTCTTGAAATAATTCTCAATCAATCACACTTCTTAACTTTACATACTACACCACTAAATGTTATATGTAAGAATTTTGTCTTAAGAACAAAAATGTCTAAAGTGTATTGATATATTTTTTTTTACTTTAGTTGCTGTAATAATCGACATATTATTTTTGTTTCAGCACTGAAAACCCTCGTACTACGAGTCATAAATTCATTCCGCTTTTAATATTTGTAATTAATGCATTATATATTTTAATATTTTTAAATTATAATTTGAAATTTATTTTATTTTGCAGAAATCAAGATGACCACATGAAATTGTTTAATATTTTTATATATTAACATTATTGTTTTTATTGTATCAGACTAATTAATTTATTTTTTTTCAGTTCACCTCAAAAGAAAATGAATCATTCCTATTACACTTGTACTTGTTTATCATTTGTATTTTAATGTTATATTTTTATAATACTTAATTGTTTTTGTATTGTTCAAGGTTATATTCAACTCATCTAGAAAACGCAAAACAGTTGAAAGAACTCATAGCTATAGAAACGGCCAAATACTTGCACATACCCCTCAAGCTAACAATATCATCTTTACCTCTTAGCTTCAATAATTTTTACACTAATATTTGTTGAAATTTAAATTTGTTTAACCTCTCTTTTACAGATCCATGAATATTCGTCGTCTGCACGATTGCATGTGCATGAATGTTATTGCATGCGCATAAATTTAATTGCATGAAAATTGCATGTTACTTCTAAATATTTAAAATGATCATTCATTATTTGTAATTAAATACTCTGTTGAATACTATTGGTTTCAGATACACAAGAATTTACCAAAGGAATTGACACTAAACTTCGGATTCCTCATGATCCTATAATCCTTCCGCATCCCGCACGCTTATTAAATATATATATTTTTTTTATTTGTGTATTTTGTTTATTTATTTAATTATTATTTTTGAAATACTTAAGAGTTTTTTTTTGTCCATATAGAGTTAATTCAAGAAACTACATACACACCTACAGTACCGACTTGTCTACACTGATCACCTTGTCTACCCATTGCCAGTCACATCTTCATCAGCAACACTCTCACTCGCCAAGCAGTGTTCGCTGTTCGCCTATCAGCCTACAACCACAGCAACGTTCACCCACTCACGCAGCGTTCGCTTGAGAATACATTCAAACACCACGCAACGCTCACACCTTCAAGCAGCGTTAGCCGCAGAAGAAGATGACTGCACCCTACAACACACGGCCACCTTGCAGAGGTTACACACACGCCTCTCGATAACTTCCAAGCCTCTACAACTCCAGATTATCTCCCAAATTTTTCGTGCCGAAAAATTTCTCCAGGAGGGGGGATAATGTAGTGGAAGAACGAAATGAAAAATAATAGTTTTTAAAAATAATTTATCTAATTTTGTTTATATAGACTGTGAATTTATCTTCAAAAAGATTGTACTTTAGTGTCAGGTACTGTAAATTGGGATCATTAAACAAAGGCACAAATCCCGTTAGGGCAAACCTTTTGTACAAGCTAATTCCCCCCGCTAGAGAGAGAGAGCAATTCCAAAGAATAGAGATAGTCTTAACTCAGCCTTCAAACAGAACACTTCAGGAATTGCTCTCTAAATATCTGTGCCAGTTTCACATTAAATTAAATAAGTTTATAATATCAAATAAGTTGTAGTTATTATTTTAACAGAATATATTTATTATATAAAACAGTGGTGCTTTCTTGATTATATTCTATCTCAAACAAACACAAGCCCTTTTCGCTAAAACGCTCACGCCACAAGCCACCACATATACATCATCACACCAATACATTACAAAAGCTATTTGCAGAGTTCTTGACTTCCTGATCATTTCTTGCAGGCTCTTAAAATATTGGTTTCAGACTGCTTGACAGTTAATTTTAGACTGACTGAAGATTTTTTGTAAACTTTGAGATTGTTACCCAGTCGCTTGGCGCAGAAGGAACCTCTAAAGAGAAGGGTTTAAGAATTCTTTAAGGTGACCTATAGCGCATATATATATACTAGCACTGATAAAGCTTATAAAACATATAGCCTCCAGAGCTTGTTTCCTCCTGTGGTGAATTTCCATAACTAATGACTTTATTATTTCATTACATGTCTATCAAGCTGATGTAAATCCAGAGGAGATGAATTTAGCCATCTCAGTCTATTGGATATGGAAAAGCAGTTAATTTCATATTTCTGTTTCCAATTTAATATTTACAGTTAATGTTTCGTTTTTCCATCTAATTTTGTTTTCGCAATTGTATGGTCATTTCATTCCATCCATTGACAAGCTTATAACTTTGTAAGCAGTAAATAAATACTATTAAATTAGTAACTTTTTTTTTTATGTTCTATTATGTTTGATGTACGTAAAGGTTGTAACCATTTGCACAGAGACAGTTAGTTACAGAGGAAACTAAAATCCCATCATCCTACAGCCAACTATTTGCAAGCAAGGGATAAGTAAAATAAGTCCCGCCCTTCCCTCTGTGCCATTGTCGTGCAAGGAGAAAAGGGAAATTAGGTCTCATCCCCTTACTATAATAAACAATCAATCACTGCCAATTTTTCCAATATTGATCTATAACTCAAAACCTACTACGAAGCAATATATTGTAATACTGGCGGAATGTCGTTTTATAACCAAACTATAGACGTGATCTTAACTCGAAGACTTTAGTTTTTACTTTTTGCTTTCTCTTACTCCTAGTAAGAGGAAGTATTGTAATCGTGTCAAATTTTCGATATCGAATTTTCACCAGAAACATGCGTTTTGAGGTGCCCTGAATCCAAAAAAGTGGTTTTTAGCAAATGGTCTGTGTGTGTGTGTGTGTATGTGAACAGCATAGCTCAATAACGAGAAACAGCAGAAAGTTGACAACTTGATATCCCGTAA
Organism: Triatoma infestans; assembly: GCA_011037195.1. NCBI lineage: Eukaryota > Metazoa > Arthropoda > Insecta > Hemiptera > Reduviidae > Triatoma > Triatoma infestans. The sequence goes on from JAAEAF010008528.1 coordinate 28,897, forward strand.
GTATCATAATAAGATCTGACTGTACATTATCTGTCAAAATTCCTCAACCGAAGTACCACTTTACTAGTTTTTTTTTTTTACTTTTTTTGCGTTTATCTCAAAAATGGCTCCGACGATTTTCTTCAAACTTAATATATCAACTACACATACAACGAGCTACAACTTTTATTTAAAACATTTCTCTGGGAAAATTCATTTAAGGTCAGTTATGGGGAGGGGGGGGTTAGGTTTTCATCTTAAAGTACTATTTCAGTTTATTAGACAATTCTGTCATCTAAATAATATTAATTAGAATTAAATATGTTGTTGAAATTCCGAGTTTGAAAAAATCGGATAACCGGAAGTGCGTTTACTTGACCACTTTACTAAATGATTTTTTCACTTTTTCGCAATTTTCTCAAAAATGGCACCGACGATTTTCTTGAAACTTCTCATATAAACTAAACATACAAAGATCTACAACTTTTATTTAAAACATTTCTCTGGGAAAATTCATTTAAGAGCACTTTTAGGTGAGCGGTGGGCTTACAGCTTCTCTAATGTTGTATCATAGTTGATTATACAATTCTATCATCCAAACAAAATTAATTAGAAATAAATAGATGGCCTAAATTCGAAGTTTTAAGAAAATTTTTAAGCCGGAAGTGCGCTTTACTGAACAGTTTTTTCATTTTTCGACGATTTTCATTAAATTTGGTATACAAACTATAAAATTTTGTCAGTTATAATTTTGAGAACTGGAGTAAGAGAAAGTTGGTGAGTGTTTCAACCCCAGATTTTTTTTCAGTAGTATTCTGGAAGAAATACAATTAATTAATTAATTGTTTCAAACTTTCTTTTAAAAAATTCCACAGCGGTTCAATATACGAGAAGTACTGGTACTTTCTTGCATGTACATAATAATAATCAATGTACACTAAAAGTATCTGAAGTGGTCGCTTAACCAGAAATGCAATTTTACATAATACGTTTCTAAATTATTTGGAATGTTTTCGAAATTCACTGATATACCATTTTCACTGAGACGAGTATATAATTTTAATTTTGAAACATTTTCTATTTATCGGAAAAATGTATCATATAAAAATGATATACTCATTTTTTATTTAATAAATTGTCATGATCATAATATACGTTCTATTTCAGTGGAAAATATTAAAAAATTGCGAATATTTTTTTTTTATAGCGAGATATTTCATTATTTAGAGGAAATCATTAAATTTATTATAATGATGTGTAAATTGAGGGAATTATATTTATGCATATATATGGCCGGGGGAAAAGTCATAATAAATATTCTGTGAAAAATTTTGTGATGTCAATTAACTGCATAGAATCGATAATACAACAAATATATTTATGTATAAAAATAGAACTTTTTTTTTAGAAACGCTCTTCACTTTCCTACCTGCTTGGGTTGGTAGATTGATGCTAGCGGATTAATGTGTACATCTTTGGAAGAATTAATAAATATAAATTGTATTGAAATATATTCTTGTTAAATATTTTATGATTGTAAAGTAGGGAATTTTTCCGATGTATATATTTATAAATTTGGGTTTTTTGAAGGTTGGAAGGCACAAAAGAAACAGTTAGTTGAGTCAGAGAACCTGGCCTACCCCTATCATTACATTTATTTAGGACAAAGGGAATTTCCCTCTTCTCACTTTCTCCGGGGTGAAGGTAGAATATATATGTATATAAGGTGGACCTTTTTAGGGAAGGGGTTCAGTTCAAAATTTATAGCGTAAAAAGAGTGAAATCTATCATTAGCAAAAGCAATGTTACCCAACCTGCTTCAAGTCAGAAAATATGTAAGTTTTATAAAAAGCAGTTTCTCCTAAATGACAAGACACTTATGTTGTTGTATCACAATATTGTATTTATTTTTATATAGTTTTTTAATTATATATTTTTTGAATCTATATATTAATTTGTTTTTTCATCCACTCGAACTTCTGTATAAACACAAACCTCACGAGATTCCTTTAGAGAAGATTTCAAATATGAATTATAATAATTAATTATTAAATAACATATTTAATTTACCCCACCCCCACCCCCCGCAATACAAATCCTATTACAATTTAAAGTATAAAGAAAATTTGTCATTATATATGTAATTGTATTTACAGTATAACAGAGAAAGTAAGAGAAAGTCGTATGTTTGTGTTTTTCCTGTAATGGATTCGTTTGTTGTGTATGATTCCTGGAGTAGCAGATGTCTTGAAGAGGGCGGAAGTTAGTTTGCGAGATTTTGGGAAGTTAGTGCTCGAATAATTAAACGGTTTATATAGGAATAACTATAATTGAAGAATACTTTAAACGTTAGAAATGGTAACTAATAATTATAATAAAATACTTAGTAATAAATAGAAGATAAATTAGGATGATAAAATAGCTAACTAAGATGCACTACTAAAGAAAGATAAGTTTGAATATAACTGTAAATTGCCGCTTGGGTATATAGACGTGCTCGTTTGGCCGTAGACGATATAATAATCCTTTCGTCGTATATCATAGAGTTTATTCATAGATTATTATATCGTCTACGGCCAAACGAGCACGTCTATATACCCAAGCGGCAATTTACAGTTATATTCAAACTTATCTTTCTTTAGTAGTGCATCTTATCATTCTAATTTATCTTCTATTTATTACTAAGTATTTTATTATAATTATTAGTTACCATTTCTAACGTTCAAAGTATTGTTCAATTATAGTTATTTCTATATAAACCAATTAATTATTCGAGCACTAACTTCCTAAAATCTCTCAAACTAACTTCCGCCCTCTTCAAGACATCTGCTACTCCAGGAATCACAGATCAAACAATTCCATTACATTTAATATCTGATTCCATTACACAACTTTTCAAAATCAATACTATTTATAAAATTAACAAACACCTGCAGAGAATTTCTATCTTTTATAAGTTGGTTTGGGTTTAGGGGCCATCCTTTAACTCTCGCAAACTACTACCGCCCTCTTCAAGACATCTGCTACTCCAGGAATCATACACAACAAACGATTCCATTACATCTGGTGGCAGCGACTAGGATCCGAACAGCGATTCCATTACATTCCACATCGGGGTTTTGACAGAGAGCGCTTCACATACATCCGCCCAGATATACAATTATAACTATTACTCCTTTTTATTTTTATGGCCAACCCAACTAAACATTATAAATGCAGCAATTTAAGCACTTTTTTTTCTTTTTTTTAATGAAATTGTATTAATTGAAGTAGAAGAAAGTAGTAGGAGTGTTTATTTATTAATAAAAAATTGTAAAATCCATTTCGACAGGAAATCTTCCGGCCGGATTTTCTGGTTATATTCGAAAGAATATTAAGTTCAAACTTCCTGCAAAATTTCCTTTTTCAATTATTCACTTACATATACACATACAGACTATTTTTGTTTTAAAAAAATTTTTGGTTTTGATCAATTTGATTAGATTGAGATTTCTCAGAAGGAAGCAAGAAAGTATTTTGCTTTTTCATTGTGCTAGCACGCGAAGCTCTCCGAGGTGCATACCTGTCACAAGTAGACATATTCATTCCTGCCTTCGTAATCTAGTCTCCAGTCTTCCTTCAATGGTGGAAGATTTTTCTCAGCTCTCGGAGACTTGATTTCATTCTTGTGTGAACTTTTCATTTTTATATCGGAATTCTATATTTTTATTTCATTTTTATTAGTATTTTGGCTAATTATGTTTTGACCTTTCAATAGGGGCGCATATAAATGGTACATGAAAAGGTGCGGAGTATCTGAGAGATACATTAAGTAATTTCAAGTGATGATGTTCAGTTAATTCCAAATTTTGCCAAAAACAGGTGTATGCTAAAAAATAGAAAACGCTCCATTTCGATGTTTATTTTGTAAATAAAAAAATCAACACAAAAAACAAAAGTTGTGAAAAAGAATCATTTTTTTCTGTTCAATTTTACTTTCACAGATTTAAGTTTAAATACCTAAACAAACAAACTACTTTAAACATAATTTTGTAACCAGACTCTATTTTATGGGCGACAGCCTAAAAAAATTATTAAAAAAAACTACTCCTTCCGCTTTCCGCTTTTGCGCAGTTTGTTATGCATTATAAAAGCTATGGCCTGACGCGAATCCATTAGGAAAGAAAAGATAAAAATAAACAAACTGCGATCAAATCACACAACTGACTGCGAGTTGACTCAAGTGGACACGAAATGTTTCTGGTCTCGACACTGCAGTGACTGTCGAGTCTCAGGAAACCGAAAGTGATCTCAAATGGACAATACCCTGAGACTCGAAACTTTCTCGCGAGGCTTTGTCTCAAGTGGGTGGTTAGCATTAGATGACCACTCATCGAGTTTGGATTCGGGAGCTAGAATAGACAATACCTGTATTAATTTACTCATGTATGCGATGATGTGGTTTCCCTTGCTAAGAATTCCTATTCTCTTCAACGAAACATTAAAGGCTTAAAGGAGTACGGCGATCAATGGTACTTAGTAGTAAATCTGGCCAAGTCAAAAGCAATGGTTTTCAGAAGAGGGTGCAAGTTAGCCTCAATGGAAAAATGGCATCTCGGAGATATGTATTTAGGTGTAACTTTGACCTTTCGTTTATCTTGAACCATCACCTGGAGCAAGAAGTCTCTGTGGCTAAACTGCAATTAATAAATTATGGTATGAGTTTATATGTCAGGATCTGATCTCTTTGCCAGTAAAATTTAGATTTTTTAATTCCATTGTCCGTTCCATTATTTGATATGCATGTCAATTCCGGGAGTTACCAGACGTTTGATCAAATTGAGAAAACCCATTGTTTTTTTTATCAGAAAACGATTCACTTTACCTTCTGGTGCACCAAATTACTGCCCTATTTAGAGACCGTGGTTGATCTATTATTTCTATATACTCTGAGACTGCATCTTAACTATATCTCAAAGGTATTGAAGTATCCTGATCATAGGTATGTCAAGATGGTTGCCTATGAAGTTATTAATAGCAGTGTTCTCTGGTTTAACCAGTGGACTACATAATCATCCGCTAACATGACAGATTTTAATTTCACTGTCCATAATATTTCCATGTGGCCATCTTTTTTTCCCCCGAACTTATTAATAAAATTAGGGAAGGTCATTAATTAGAGATTTTGAAACGCGCTCAGTCTACCACCTGTTTTATATTTTATAAATCTCTGAATAAAAATTTTCATTTTATAAGAATACGAGCGAGCTAACTCTTGTTAAAAATTAGAGGTGAGTTCTTGCATTTGAATCGTATTCCTTTCATAGAAAAGGAAAATGAACTCTGTTCTATGTGCAAATCTCGCGTTAAAGGAGACAATGTTCATTTCATGGCGGAGGGCCATGTTTAATCCGAATTTAGAGTTTTGTATCTCAGTAGACCCGTCTTGAAAACTACCCACTTGATTGATATGTTAAATTTTCCTAACCGCAATATTATTCAATATGCTCGCACTTCGTGGAAATATCGACAATATCTAATGGAACAATTTAATTTTTAATTTTATTTGTAAATACTTGCAAATCTTTAATCTTATAAATTACTTATTCTATACGTAGATATTAGTATCTATTATCATATCCATATTCACTGATTTCATTATATAATTCATTATTAAATTTTTGTGTTTATTCTTTTGTAGATTTAAATCATATTTCTGTTTTCACATCGATGGATTTTTCCTCCAGCAGATGGATTATTCCATGCTGTAAAGCGTTTTGTATATTTTATTATTTTGTAAATATTTTGAAAATAAAGTACTATTATTATTATTATTTATTATTTCTCAGCTAATGCTGGCATTTTTATTTTTAAGAAAGATGCGGGTTGTACCAAGCACATTTTCATTGATTATTTAAGAATAGCCGCACAATGCGGCATGTATCCAAAATGACGGCGTTTTGAATATAAATGGTTAATTTGGGATGAATATTGAGAAGCGTGATACCATCATGTAGGCATCTGGGGACAATTCCACTCGTGGAAATGACAAGAGGAACAACCGCGACTTTTCCATGACTATTCTTGTAATTTCTTCCCCAAGCTCGGCATACTTTCTTTGCTTCTCCTCAACAGTTTTACTTAAATTATGTGTGTTTGGCACAGCGATGTCTATTAATTTTACATCCTTTTTTAATTTGTCTTCAAGGAATGATATCTGGCCTATTATGACTAACATTCCTGTCTGTTGTAATAGATATGTCATAATATAAGCGGTCTCTACTGTCCTCCAGCATTGAGGATGGAATATACTTATTATATTGTGCAGCCATAGCTTCTAAGAAACCACATCTAATAGCCAGTTCTTGATGAACAATTCTAGCGACATTGTTGTGACGCTTAGTGTATTCATTGGGGGGCCCAAAACCGAACATTCATCAATAACATGGTGAATAGTTTCAGGTTTTTTCACGGCACCGTCTGCAGACGGTTATCTGTCACTGCAGCGTTCTTAATAATATGCCTTTTATAATATTTGGTTATGATTACTTTTCTTGATGATCCTAAATTGAATTTCGAAAATCAGATAACAACGCATACTTACTCAAGCCATTTTGCATGTTCGAATTATTGCGCTAATTTGCTTTTCTTTTTCTTTTTTATGCTATTTAAATAGTAACCATTCTATCTTCATTCATAAACCGCTGATGATGATGTGGCCTAGTTATTCAGACATTAATGTTGTTTCACATAAAACATGTGGGGGCAATCTATTGTTTCGTTAACCTTAATTTCCTCTCTACGCCATTAATGATGGGTGAAACAAAACAAAAATAAAATCTGGTTTATGGAAAAAAATATAATATATAACTAAATTTATTTATATTTTAATATAAAACATCGTTTATTTTATGAAAAGCTGTTCCACTCCCAACGGTTGACGGATTATATTTTAAGTATTGCAGACCATCATTGTTTTGTGTGGTGAAACATCGTGCGTTTAGGATCGTGGCTTTTATCATCACTATTGTTGCATTAAATCAGGTAAGAAAAAAAACCTGGAAGGAGACTGTCGCTCAGTTTACTGTAGCTGTAGATAGGTAGTAGGCGCCTGACATTTTGACATGGTACTTGCGCTAAAATTAATTTTGAAGTTTTCTTTTTAATATAACCTTTTTAATTAAATTATTACTAAAGTTAATGAAACAAAACTTTCTCGCTTACCGCTTTTGAAAAATAGGTCGGCCGTCAGTATACGTGCAACTTCTTCCTTCTTAACAAAACCACTAAGTATCCGAAGAGAGATTTAGGAATTTTAATTGACTTTGTCTTATAGTGTAAATGTTTGTGAAGTTCTATTAAAAAAAATCTGGGAAAATTTGAATTAAAAAGCAAAAAATTGAAGAATATATTTATATATTATTTTAATACAGTGTTATAATATATATTATATAATATATATATAATAATAATAATATATACAATATATATTATATTAAAATTATAATAGAACAGTTTAAAATAATATATATTACGTCTTTGGTTCGTCTTTAATTCAATTTTAATTTTATAAACAAACATATGTTTTCTGAAATGCTCAAATTACTGTTTCTTACTTCAAATTATCATTGACAAATTTTGTTCTATACTTAAAAGTGTTACTAAATAAACTTAAAATGAATTTTTTGTGGGATGCTCCTAGCAAATAGAATAAATTTCCTCAAGAAAAAAGTAACAAACAAAAGTGATATTTTCTCGTAACTCCGATCACTGGATTTTCTGCAAATTTGGTTGATTTTGGCAACCTTTTTAATTGTAATTAATACTATATAAATCAGTGGTTCTCAATGTGAAGGCGGTATCACCGTCCTCCTATATTCCGATGAAAGCAAGATAGAACAAGAAATATAAAAGTAAAAAAAAAAAAAAAAAAAAAAAAAAAAAATTAAAAATGTCAATTCAATAAATACAGTATGAATTAAAAACTTTTCATAACTGCAAGATCTCATCTTAAAGCTCAAACATGGCAGCGTAAGCCAATCCTTGTTTAATGAGCCTTGGGTACGTAATGCTTTTCGGGTGAAAAAGAAGATTGGTATCCATTCCTGTGGAAAGAGTCACTGTCTTATCATTTGGCCGTATCACTTGGTGAATGGACCACAGTCTTCCTGACTGAGGTTTATGCAATTCTTTGTCATATTTTGGATGAGAGGGTACATAACACTAACTTAAAAGGTGTTTGTATCCGCTCGGACAGCCAAGCTGCACCGAAAGCATATAATGCTTTCATTATATAATTCATTATTAAATTTTTGTCTTTATTCTTTTGTACATTTAAATCACATTTCTGTTTTCACATCGATGGAATTTTTCCTCCAGCAGATGGATTATTCCATGCTGTAAAGCGCTTAGTTCATGTGTCGTTCCTTTCAGGTTGGTGTTAGAATGTTCTAAAAGACTGAAAGAGCTTTTTTCTCTGAAGGATGTGCTTCTAGTCTAGGTACCGGGTCACATGGGAATTTTTGGGAATGAAGAGGTGGATAGGTTTGCTAAATTAGGCGACTATCTCCTTTTCATTGGACCGGAGCCTGCTGTTGGCGTGTCTTCTGGCACATTTCTGTCAGGCTTCCAGTCATGGACAGGCTTCACAGCATTCAGTCTTATGGATGAGCACAGTTGGTAGCCGGCAGTCCAAAATGCTCATCGGGGGTTTCAGACAGGGCTTTTAGTGAGATGCTACTATGTCTTTTACGGACCTCTCTCAGGCATCTGGTTGGATCCCTTACTGGACATTGTGGTTTAAGGAGGCATCTCTACGTGGTGGGGCGGATCCATTTTGTAGAGTCTGTGAGACAGAGCATGGAAACACCCATCTATCTTATGACAGATTGCCTGGGTTGTGAGGAAATTAGGTTCAGGACTTTTGATCGATACCGAATGTCTGCAGAAGAGCTTAGGCTATTTCCCCTTAAGGTTATTGCCCGTTTTGTTCGGACTGCGGTAAATCTAAGATGCATTACACTCAGATCTGGATACTAATTCTAGACCCGGTTTATTGTTGTTTTTCTTGGCGTAGCTATATGGGCCCAGTGGGACATTGGATAGCGTAGGGTTTGGTCCCTCTCCACGGACAAATAATAATATTAAATTAGGGAAGTGTTATTCTTTTCCCTCACCGAACCTGGAAAAGGGTCTCTTAGGCTGTCATACAACTAACTGATAACCATGGCCAGAAACAAATTAGATATCATGCAGATATATGATCTGATTATGCAAGCCTGTAACTGGTTTAAAAAATTAACATAAGATATTTAATTAAACTATTTTATGTTCCTTTTTTCGAATTGAACGTTTATTTTTTAATTTTTTCACTGAGTTAATTTTTTTCTTTTTTGATGAGTTAATGTGGTATCATTCTTATTGTTATAAATAAACCACTTTCTAAATAAATAAGTTAGTGGGCGATGGATGAAACTGAGAACTTGGAAGGGGGCGATAGACCAGAACAAAGCCCAGATCTAGATTTGTAGAATCGTTTAATAAACTAACATAACACTTTAGAGGTAAACAACAACTACACACCACTCTCCAAATCATTCACGGAAAAATGTTAGAAAGAAAAATAAAATGTTACAGCACTTTATAGTTGTAGCTGATATACCATTGTAATGGGCTGAAATCACTCCCACCTCAAGTTCACCGCAATTCACCCTCAAGCTTGTAGAAGAGCCAGACTATGGAGCGCAACTAGGAAGTGATAGAAGAAATTCAAGAGAGAGGGTTAGTTCAGCCACTATATATAAGAGGCTGTAAATATAAGAAGGGATAATTATTTGAATCACCGACAAACCGACAACATACTTTCACTCTGCCAGTCACACTGTCACTCTCTCTCACACTCCCACACACTCGCTCTATAACATTAGAGTGTAAAGACATAGTGGTGTTTGTTATTTTGCATTTATATATACAGTGTTCGATAAGTCTTAAGTTACTTAACCGAAGTACTACTCTTCCTACCAATCCATCCAGAACCTACCATTACACCAAGTTTAAAGAAAATAATTGAAAATACTTTCAAGAAAATAGTTAAAAAAAAAGTCAATTTAGTTGAGTGATCGATTTTGATCAAAACTTCACTGTCATTTTAACTTGTGCTGATCTTACACGGAGACAAATTTCAAATAACGACTTTCTCACTCAGGAGATCTCAAAACGTGTATTTCCGGAAAAAAAGTTATGTTATGCTATGCCAGGCTATGTTATGCAATATCAGGCTATGTAAGGCTGTGTTATGCTATGTCAGACTATGTTATGGCATGTTATGCTATGTCAGGTTGTTATGCTATGTCAGTCTATGTTATTGTATGTTAGGTTATGTGATTGTATGTCAATCTATGTTATTGTATGTCAGGCTATGTCGTGCTATGTTATGGTATGTCAGGCTATGTTACGGTGTGTTATGCTATGTCAGGCTATGTTGTGCTATGTAACGCTATGATATGCTATGTCAGACTATGTTATGCTATGTCAGGTTATGTTATGCTATATCAGGCTATGTTATGCTTTGCCAGGTTATGTTATGCTATGTCTGGCTATGTTACGGTCTGTCAGCCTGTTATGCTAGGTCAGGAGAAAATTTGATATCGAAAATATGACAAGATCACAGTATTTCATTAATGACACAACAGTATTTCCTTTCACCAGCAAGTGAAAGTAAACAGTTTATGTAAGATAGTATCATATGTTGAGTTTTTTAATGAGTAACACCCTGGAATATAACACGGAAGCTTAGCGCATGGAAATGCGGAAGCAATAATACTCCAAAGATATTTATCATTTCGATAACTTTCAGATTTCTGCAGCGTAGTGGATTAGCCGCCCTTTATGAATAATGACGTCAATGCGGGCATCACGGTGCAACAATGCGAACAACATTTAGACTATCCTTAACACAAACACACAACAATCATCATAGAGCCGACACAGCAAAGTTGGGACAAATGCAAAATACAAATTCCAAACTACAGTTTCATTAGTGCAAATGTAATTACAATTAACAACTAAAATGTTATTTTTGTTACTTTTGCAGTTTTATTATTTCTTTTAACTGAAGTAGTTCTCGTTGAAACTCGTAACGACAACTAGTAGTTGAGAAAAAGTAATTACAAAAGCAACTATCAACTTTTATGTAGTTACACTCTGAGCTTCCTACGATTTTTCGTTTTTGAGATATTTTGTTAACACTCACACTAACACACATACATGCAAACACACACTCACTCACACACACACACACACACACACACATATATATATATATATATATATATAGACCACTAAATAATATATCCTCTTACTCGGAGTAAGAAAAATCTGGTGTGAAACATTCACACAACTTTCTCTTAATCCAGTTCTCAAAATTATAATTGACAAATTTTATAGTTAGTGTACCAAATTTAATGAAATTCGTCGAAAACTGAAAAAATTGTTCAGTAAAAGCGCACTTCCGGTTTACTAATTTCCTTGAAACTCGGAATTTTAACCATCTATTTATTTCTAATTAATTGAGTTTAGATGATAGAATTGTATAATCGACTATGATAGCAATTAAGGGAAAAACATAACACGACCCCTCCACCAAAAGTGCCCTTAAATGAATTTTCCCAGAGAAATGTGTCAAATAAAACTTGTACATCTTTGTATGTGTAGGTTATATACGATGTTTCAAGATTAGCGTCGGAGCCGTTTTTGAGAATAACGCGAAAAAGTGGAAAAAAAAAAAAACTGTTCACTAAAAACGCAATCCCGGTCATCCGATTTTTCGAACTCGGAATTTCAACAACATATTTAATTCTAATTAACATTACTTAGATGACAGAATTGTATAATAGACCGAAATAGCACGTTAGCGGAAAACCTAATCCCACCCGTCCTCAAAAGTGCCCTTAACCCTTTGAGGACCATGGGACATATTTGTCCCCATACTTTAAAAGTCAATTATATTGATTTTTGATGTCACAGATCCATGAAAATTATTAGAAATAAACCTTATTACATTGTTTTCAATAGATTTGCCCAGTAATGCCTTATTATTATATGAATAAACCTAATTTCTATCATTTTAAAAAGTTGTTCACTTGACTTGAAAACTGGATGTTAACAAAATACTTTTTTAGAAAGAATAGATTAATTTTTTCGTAACCATTCTTTTTTTTATTTAAAATAAGAATCAGACAATACGTTCTAGTGATTTTTTCAGAAAATTTGCCAAAAAATGTAGGTGCAATAAGTGAATAAGTGTGATGGGACATTTACGTCCCTATGGACGGTAAGGGAGCAATTTCAGTTCTAGGCTCTAACTGCGAACGAACCTGCAAGGACATTTCTATTCGGTCTCAACCTGCCGGTTTCAGACAATGAACACATTTTCTCGTAGTTTACTTTCAAATTTCTAATAGTGCAGTGTCCGTGTGCCATGTTTTAGTGAATAGTCACCTAAACATTCTGAGTAAAAAAAAAAAAATTTGTCAATGGGGAATAAAATAATGATAATAATGGTGCAGTTGTGTTTTTATAAAATAAAAAAATGGCAGAGAAGAAGTATAGAATTTTTGAAATGGAGGATGAAGAAATTGTCCAATTATTATTCGCGGAGGAGAGTGGAGATGAAGATGATTTGCGTTTGGAGGAAGAAGACCAAACATTTCTGGAGGTAGATGCTGAGAATGTGAGGGGAAAAGTTTTTATAGAAGATCCACCTCACGCTGAACTTACGGAAGATTCAAAAAATGTTAAGATACAGAATAAAATTTTAAATTTAGTACATGATAAAGCAGACGTCTCTGAAAAAATTTTGAAAAAGGCTTTGACTGGAATAAATATTATATTTCGAAACTAACTGCGAGCCCTTTCAATGGGTTCAGTATGATAAAATTTATTGTGACACAAAGCAATTTATATATGGAACAAAAAGGAATCCCTTTGAGACTAATGAACTCGAAATGAAAGCTTTTCTTGGCATGATCTTCGTGATGGAATATCATGTGCTTCCCTCTATTCGAGATTATTGGTCAACTCTCCCTGATCTCCAATGCCATTTATAGCATTAGTCATGCCCAGGACTAGGTTTGAACAAATTAGGTCCGCAATCCATTTATGTGATAATAAAAAAAGCATTACCTCGAACAGCAAGCGAGTATGATCGGGCCTACAAAGTACGTCCTCTAATAGAACACCTAAACAAGTATTTCCAGCGCGCCCGGGTACCAACCATCTAGATATCAGTCAATAGATGAGCATATGATTAAATTTAAAGGTCACTCTGCCATGAAACAATATATTAAAAATAAGCCTATGAAATGGGTATTTAAACTATGGTGCCGCTGTGACTCGGAAACTGGCTATCTATACCAGCGTGATCTATATACTGGGAAGAAAAAACATAAAGAGAAAGGACTTGGAGATAAGTGTAGTACTACAGCTTAGTGACTCCCTCCAAGGACTAGAAATGGAATTATTTTTTGATAATTTTTTTAATTCTCCTGTTCTTCAGCAAGGTACACTTGTGTTACACAAATAAGCCTAATTGTGTAGTATCATTTAAAGAAGTGAAAACCTAATAATTAGAATAACAACATTTGTCTATTTTTATGTATATTTAATAATAAAATGTGAGCATTTCAAATATTTTTTTGTTTGTTAACATTCCCTTATGGTCCGTAGGGACAAATATGTCCCAGCTTATATTAGCTTATTAGCTTAACAACTTAAGATATGATCGGAAAAATTATTTAGATTCCATATTTGTAATGTCCTGGATCATATATATGCAAGTGAACTCTTATCATTGGCTGAAAACCTTATGGTCCTTAAAGGGTTAAATGATTTTTTCTGGAGAAATATTTTAAATAAAAGTTGTAGTTGTTTGAATGTGTAGCTGCTACTCCAAGTTTGAAGAAAATCGACAGAGCCATTTTTGAGAAAATCGCAAAAAAGTAAAAACCCCAACTAGTAAACTAGTAAACTTCCAGTTGAGGAATTTTGACAGATAACGTACTGTCAGATCCCATGGTGATACCTAATACCTAAACAGAATATTAAGTTTCAACTTTCACAGTTTTTTCATTTTTGAGCTATGCTGTTCACATACACACAAACACACAGACCATTTGCTAAAAACCGCTTTTTTGGACTCAGGAAACCTCAAAACGGATATTTCCGGTAAAAACTCGATATCGAAAAATTTGACACGATTACAATACTTCCTCTTACTAGGAGTAAGAGAAAGCAAAAAGTAAAAACTAAAGTCTTCGAGTTAGGATCACGTCTATAGTTTGGTTATAAAACGACATTCCGCCAGTATTACAATATATTGCTTCGTAGTAGGTTTTGAGTTATAGATCAATATTGGAAAAATTGGCAGTGATTGATTGTTTATTATAGTAAGGGGATGAGACCTAATTTCCCTTTTCTCCTTGCACGACAATGGCACAGAGGGAAGGGCGGGACTTATTTTACTTATCCCTTGCTTGCAAATAGTTGGCTGTAGGATGATGGGATTTTAGTTTCCTCTGTAACTAACTGTCTCTGTGCAAATGGTTACAACCTTTACCTACATCAAACATAATAGAACATAAAAAAAAAGTTACTAATTTAATAGTATTTATTTACTGCTTACAAAGTTATAAGCTTGTCAATGGATGGAATGAAATGACCATACAATTGCGAAAACAAAATTAGATGGAAAAACGAAACATTAACACTGTAAATATTAACTTGGAAACAGAAATATAAAATTAACTGCTTTTCCATATCCAATAGACTGAGGTGGCTAATTTCATCTCCTCTGGATTTACTTCAGCTTTGATAGACGTGTAATGAAATAATAAAGTCATTAGTTATGGAAATTCACCACAGGAGGAAACAAGCTCTGGAGGCTATATGTTTGATACCAGCTTTATCAGCGCTAGTATATATATATATATGCGCTATAGGTCACCTTAAAGAATTCTTAAACCCTTCTCTTTAGAGGTTCCTTCTGCGCCAAGCGACTGGGTAACAATCTCAAAGTTTACAAAAAAATCTTCAGTCAGTCTAAAATTAACTGTCAAGCAGTCTGAAACCAATATTTTAAGAGCCTGCAAGATATGATCAGGAAGTCAAGAACTCTGCAAATAGCATTCAAAAGCTTCTGGCTATAGTTGTAACAGTTCAAAGACTGAATCATGATCGGTCATATGTCTCGTCTCATTGTGCGCATTAAACTCATACCTTTGTCCTCGGAACTATATTTAAAGATAAGAGATAAAATAAAATCAAAAATTAGGAAAATATAATTACAAATATTTTGGTTGAGCAACTCCTAAAAAAAAACAAAAAAAAAAAAAAACAAAATTAAAGAAATTCATTTCGATATTATGGAAAAAGAGCAGAAAACCTCCAGTGACCATCATGAAGGCTAGAATCGCCCACTAGAGGGCAGAAGCATCAGTTTGAAATCACTGGCATAGATCATTCATAATAATTTAACAGATCCTCGACAATCATAATATTAGAAACGCTAGGCAGAATGTTTGGAGACAAAAAGTTCATTCTTTGTTCAGCTAATAGAGAGCATGCAAACAAGTTATATTCCAAACTGTCTCCATCATTTAGGGTAAATCGGGGAGAGATGACGCACGTTTTTTGAAATTCATGCACATCGTTTCACACAAAATGAAATGGAATATGCTGTACAGTTCACTAACAAATATACAACATCCGTATTACGATAAATAACGAAAACAATGTATTACTACTTCATTATAACTTCTTCTGTAAACCTTTACGTTGAGGCATCTCACCCGTATATCCCGGGTGAGATGCCGCACTTCATAAAAAAACAATTATTCATTGTCCAAGACTGTATCCTAGAAACACTATTATAGACCGAACGCTTTTTATTGTTACATAATAGGACTTACATTTCTAAAAAAAAAAAGCATTAAAACACATTTATAGAAATATCTAAGCCTAACAGCACGAAGAGGTTGAAAGCAATGTAATTGTGTGGTGGTGTTAAACATAGTTTATGAATTAAACTAAGCTAAACTTGAAAACTTGAAGCTATTATAACATAATAGTTGTGGTGGTTGGTTCCGCAGAGCTGGAAAGCATCAGAGACATTTTCCGTGGTAGCCTGCTTCATTTTGTGGTCATCAACCGGTTTCGGGCGTTCGCCCATCTTCAGGATGCGTTTTTCAGGCAGTGTGACAACACAGACTTGCACAGAGCA
>JAAEAF010008529.1:0-22927 GCA_011037195.1 Triatoma infestans
ATATATGTTATATATATCCGGAGTAATACCCTCTTATGTTGTGGTGATTGGTTCCGCAGAGCTGAAAAGCATCAGAGACATTTTCCGTGGCAGCCTGCTTCATTTTGTGGTCATCGATCGGTTTCGGGCGTTCGCCCATCTTCAGGATGCGTTTTTTCAGACAGTGTGACAACACAGACTTGCACAGAGCAAATTCAGTTTTACACACTGACTCAGTGTGTCCACTGACACACGTGTACCATGAAGTTTCCAATCAAACAATTAAGACTAATAAATAGCACAATATAGGTTATCTAATATAAAACTCGTTAGAGTTTATTTTGACACAACTAGTAAATATGAAATGTGTAATCTAAAAGAAAAAAGAAACTTTACATCATATTTTCTTTATTTGCCCTACTTATAGAGGTTACTGAAATCCATTACTAAAAAAATTATATTATAAATGCTGATAAAAATATGGTAAATGATAATATTTTGTCGGTCAAGAACAATGACCATAGGTGCAAAGTTTTCTAATTACATTGTTTATGTTCTAAAATTAAGAAAGTTTTATTTTTGATTGTTCTGAGAAGTAATTATTTCTTTTTTTGTTTATTAGAAGTATTGTAATCATGTCAAATTTTCGATATCGAGTTTTCACCGGAAATATCCGTTTTGAGATTCCCTGAGCCCAAAAAATGTGGTTTTTAGAAAATGGTCTGTGGGTGTGTGTGTATGTATGTATGTGAACAGCGTAGTTCAAAAACGAAAAACTATAGAAAGTTGAAACTTGATATTCCGTTTAGATATCACCGTGTAATCTGACAGTACGTTATCTGTCAAAATTCCTCAATCGGTAGTACCACTTTACTAGTTATTTTGTTTTTACTTTTTGCGATTTTCTTAAAAATCGCTCCAACGATTTTCTTCAAACTCTTTACTACATCAACTCCACATAGAAAGAGCTACAACTTTTATTTGAAACATTTCTCCGGAAAAATTCATTTAAGTATACTTTTGGGGGAGGGATGGGGTTACGGTTTCCTCTAATATTTTTTTTTGAACTATTATTTTGGAAACTGTATTTATCTTATGCTTTTGTTTGAAATTTTGAAACTATTTATTTACTTTGGGTTGTATAGAACTGGCAACTCCCTGTAACAATATGTACGGAGGCATTTGTAACAGTTACAAAAACAAATTTTTTGAAAATAATTTTTCTCCTTAAAGTTATATATATATATATAGGGTGTCCTAAGGTATATGGATAACGACTTTTTCTCGGAAATTGAGCTAGCTAGAAAAAAACTAAAAAATACGTGTCCCCCGTAGTTTTTTGTCAGAAATCCAAATTTAATTTGCAAATTTGTTTTGGTGCTTCCAGAAGCGAGATACAGGCGCCAACTTCATTCTTTACAAATGGGGAGGTGTGGTTTTTATTTAAGAAATAGATTCCTTTATTTTTTGTAAGAAAAATTTACTTGAACGGTTTTTTTTTTCTTTGAGCGATATTTTACAAGTTATGAATGAAAACATGATTCTTATAAGAAATTTCAAAATGATATTATAACGGTTTTTTGGATTGAATAAGAAGAAAAGTACTATTTTATTATAAATTTTACTCCTCATTAATTACAGATCTTGCTCGAACTGGCCTCCACCATTAGAGATGTATTTCTTTGGTCGTAAGGTACAATTGGCAGGAAAAAGCATGTGTATGCATCTCTAATGGTGGGGGCCAGTTCGAGCAAGATCTGTAATTAATGAGGAGTAAAATTTATAATAAAATAGTACTTTTCTTCTTATTCAATCAAAAAACCGTTATAATATCATTTTGAAACTTCTTATAGGAATCATGTTTTCATTCATAACTTGTAAAATATCGCTCACAGAAAAAAACCGTTCAAGTAAATTTTTCTTACAAAAAATAGAGGAATCTATTTATTAAATAAAAACCACACCTTCCCTTTCGAAAAAATGAAGTTGGTGCCTGTATCTCGCTTCTCGAAGCACCAAAACAAATTTGTAAATTAAATTTAGTTTTCTAACAAAAAACTACGGGGACACGTATTTTTTAGTTTTTTTTCTAGCTATCTTAGTTTCCGATAAAAAGTCGTTTTCCAAATACCTTGGGACACCTTGGGTATATATATATATATATGATGGACAAAAATAACAGAATCACTAACAAAAATTCAACATAAATTATAAACTTTCTATTCAAATGGTGGAAGAAACTGTCAGTCTGGTGAAATTATTGTTACATTGAACTACTTATCTATCTATCTAGGGGAAACTGACAATATTACTATTTACTGTAACATGAAATGGATAAATCTAAAAAGGTCTGCACAGTTATTAGAAATAGTTTTTTTTTTTTATGGATCTCCATGGGAGGATGACCTTTCAGATTTCTATTTTTCTTATTATTCTGAAACGGAAATGTCTTGCTATTATGGAATTTTATATGCTTTTACCCAAAATATTGGAGTATTGTTTCAATTATTATTATTATTTCGATTGCTACATGTTCTATTTCATCTTTTAGATCTATGAATATTATTAGCCGATGAGTTTGAGGTTAGGAGGGAGATATACGTGTTTGATTTTGAATTGTACACTATTTCCAAGTAGTCATGGAAAAAAATGTAATCCTGATTGCTAATTTATATTTTAAATAGTTATCAATTATATCCTATCAAATTTGATTTTCATATAAAAATTCTTATGTATGGAATTTTAGAAACAGGGTGTTTTAATTAAAAGTTACCGTCTTTTTTTCCTTTTTTTTTTATCAAAGTGATAGGTTTCTGCATATATATATATATATATAGTAAACCAAGTTTAATGAAACCTGTCGCTGTTTTCATAGCTAAAATTGCAAAAAACTTGGAAAAACTGTTTAATAAAAACGCACTTCTAGTTTACGGATTTTTTCAGTGCTTTTTAGGGGTGAATTTTCGCAACATATTTAATTCTAATTAATATTATATGAATGATATGATCGTACGATAAATTAAAATTGCACTTTAGAGGAAAGCATAATCCCGGCCCCCCCTACTCCAAAACCTTCTTTGAATGAATTTTTCTGGCGAAATGTTTCAAATAAAAGTGGTGGCACTTTGTACTAGTAAGTGATACACGTACTTTAAAGAAAATCGTTGGAAGCGTTTTCTAGAAAATCTCAAAAAAATGAACGAAAAAAACATTTAGTAAAATGAAACTTCCGGTTGACAGATATTGTCCACCCCCCCCCCCCATATTTTCAGAGGTCTGTTAGTGGAACGTAAACTAAATATAAAGTAAGAGTTTTTTTTTTTTTTTTGCAATTTTCGCTATTCGTGAAGTAGCCACCCCCAAACCAATATTTAAAAAATCATTTTTTCTGAGTCAAGGGACCTCAAAATGTACAATGTTCGGGGCGAACATACGTTATCGAAAATTTGACACTTCGCACTACTTTCTCTTATACTACTAGTAAGCGAGAGAAAGTAAAAATCTGGTGTGACACATTCTCAACGACTTTCTCTTACTGCATTTTTTTTTTTTAATTTAAGGCGCATCAACATCCATTAAGGCGCCCGGTATCTTCTCAGTTCACCACTGCCGGCCTCCAGACAGTGTTGTAGTTACAATACTGTCCAATAGTCGAGTTTTAGAGGTAGTTTCAACTTCAGGAGTCCAGTGCACTAGCTACATTTTTTTTTTTAAACTTGCAATGCTTAGTGAATATTTATTTGGGCTTTGTATTGCATATAAATAAAGGTCATGGTGATAATACTGTTTACCTGAATGTGATTAAACGATATGACAGTGACGTCTGTCTCAATTCTTACAAAACACATAACAGTATTATAATAAATTGGCAGAGCCCATCCAGTTCACCCACCCCCAAACCCATTTTTTCTGGAATTGTTTAAGTAAAGGTGATGGTTTTTGTTAATGTCTAGGAGCGTTCGAACTTTAAAAAACGAAATTTTGAAACTTATCTATAATGCCACGTGAGGAAAACAGCAGCAGCATATGAAGCTAATTTTCGCTCAGACTGATGCAAGTCTCGAAACTGTTTTTTTTTTTTTTTGTCGTTTTTTGCCTAGAAAATTCCTAACCTGTTTCCAGTATTGTGAGAGCTAAGCTTATTATACTAAACTACACATTATATATCTGAAGTTATTATTTCAAGTATTTTTCTAGAAAAATTAAATTTTAGTGTGCCTCTCCTGGACGGAATTTAGATTTCTAGATTTCTCACTAAACTGCGTGAAAATTTAAATTAATAAAATATAAATTTAAATAGGTATAATTTCTTAACGAAGCATCAATGACTCCGCGACTTTAAAATCACTTTTAATGGTATTCATCACTGGGTGATTCCCCTTCCGTTGACCATCACATCACATTTTCTTTCTAACACCACATTTACTTACTATATTTTTTGTATGCAGTTGTAAATTTCAAATAAACATACAAAAAAACATTAATATAAAATTTCTCTATAAATATATATATTATTAATGCAATTTATTCTATTATTGAATATAAATTTAATATAATGAATTCATAATATTATTATTTATTTAATTTTATTTAAATCAGAATAAGATATAATTGGAGTTATTTTATATTATATAAACACTATTAAAATAAATTAATAATTTAAAACATAAAGAACAATTTGATGCATAATAATATTATTTATTTAGAAACATGATATAGATCAAAACCGATACTTTGATCGGTGTTGGGGCTTATATGGCTCATATATATAATAAATATGGACAACATCTGTATTTATATTATTGCAATTATAATGGGCAATAGCCCATAAGAGTAAAATAAAACTGATATATATATATATCTAGTTTATTAAAACCACTCTCTAACTTCATAGCTAGCACTAGAATTCAATAGTGAACTCTATATTTCTATTACTGTGTGTGTGTGTGTGTGTGTGTGTGTGTGTGTACTCATTCTATAATATGTACGGATTGATTTCCATTAGTGGATGTATATAAACAGTAGAATATATATGTATACCTATATTTACTAGTATGGTTTAGTAGATTAGCGGTTTAGGGCATTTAGTGTATGTGTGTGTGTGTGTGTGTGTGTGTGAGTGTGTGTGTGTGTGTGTAATGTGGGAGTAATTACATACTGCAATGATCTACATAGTGTTCTAAGTAATTTAGACATTTGAGTATGTCAGACAGCAATCTAGGCTGGGTGGACATTCATTCCAACCCCCCCTCCCCCACAGACACACTGACGTCAGTGTGTAAACACTATGAAGTTCACAACATATAGTGGCGCTTCCATGCATAACTTAATAAACTTATCTTAATTTGTCACCTCTGCTTTCCGGCTTACCTACCATGTAATATTGTGCGCAGATGGATAACATACAATGACGACATGGCTTACGTTATTTAAAAAAAAAAAAAAATTTTGTGATTCTGCCTTAGAGGGCAGACCAGGTGGTGGTGACTGGAAAGTATCCTCTAACAGGATCTTCCAAGATCATTTTAAAAACTAAACCTATATATGCTAGACGCAGAAAAAAAAGGTTATAATAATACGTTTAAAAATTCACTTTATTATTACTAATATTAATAATAAACAAAGTCACAAAAGGATAACTGGTGTATGTATGCACGTTAGGTGGTTGGGGAGCTTGACGATCGCCTCAGTTTTCTGAGGCGATCGTCAAGTACCACTTCACGCAATCACCAAAATATTACATAATATAAACGGTGCCAATCGCACTTCCATTACATACTCTTAGGTTACCCGTTCCTAGATGACCTAGCAGCAAGAATTGTATAAAACGCAACACCCATTATTATGATGAGACATTAAGAAGTAGATCTATAATAATTGTTACACTAAATTTGGTATATTCAGTGTTCATCTAATGACCCGAATTAACTACAATGGAGATGGTTTGGGTTAAGGGTTTTACCCCCCCCCCCAATAAATATATAAATAAGTTTATCAGCTGCTGAAAATAAATTAAATATAACAAAGGAACATAAATGAATAAAATGGATTTGAAAAGGAGAGAGAATTAGAGAGAATGAATTTACGATAGAAATAAAGTAGATGATATGCTGAACACTGTATAATAAATATAATCATCAAACTAACTGCAAGGGCTCTACAGTTAAATAGAAGTTAGGTTGTGAGAGAATAATAAAGAGACAGATTGGCTGAGTAATTGAAGTAAGTAGATAGGTTGCTGACTAGACGTACTGTGGTAAAAACTGTCGTGAAACTGTCCTTCACTGTTGCGTGCTGTCGCTCTATTTATATGAATCGAATTCTCCCTCCCTAGTCTGGTCAAGGTGGGGAGTAACTAATGTTTAATTCATTTAATGTATGCTTCTTCGCTCTTCGGATCCTATTGCAGGAAAGAAACCGAAATAAAGAAAAATGTGAAAAGGATAGCTGACCGCCACGATGTTGAAAATCAAACATAAATTAAATCAAATCAATAAAAAAAAGGAAATTTGGTATTAAAATATCACTTATGGCAACAGCGAACCGTAGCGACTGTGTGTATATGTGTAACGGCTGTACTGCGATCTCTGGTCAAAATTAGTACTCCAAGGTTGAAATGTAGATACATATACCTAAATAATGAGTTATTAAAAAGAAAATTCCATAAAAAAAATGAAGTTCCACTCTAAATGGTGTGCATGACGTCTTCTTCGTTGACAGACGAACCAGCAGAGGGACAGCACTGACAACAATAGGGTGTATAAGAACGTGCACAAAAACCCGGCAATGCTGGGGCAGAAAAGAAATTCAAAAGAAATAACTCACTCAAAGATCTTCTCTAACCAAGCGAAGCGGGAGCTATGTACTAATTATTATCCACTTGTCCAGACTACGTAAATGATATATAGACCGCATGTACATATATACAGCACATAGTACTGGTGTTTATAAGGCAGTTCAAATTACACCTAGAAACTAGTAAACTTGGCCCTACATGTAGTATAGTTGAAATGATAAATTACGTATCTCAAATAAAATAGAATTTTTAAATTATTTAGAATTCAATTTAATCATCATATCGGTTACATAATATCGCTGCCTGGGATCGCCACGATACTTCTGGGACCACAGCTAGTAAGTAAGTCAGCATGCGGGCCGAGCTGGCGGGTGATTGTCTGTTGCACAGGCGGACACCGATCGGATCACACGAACAAATTACTCCAAAATAATGGAGTTCAACCAAGAATAAAAGGGAGTTGTGATGATAAAACAGTTTCGCATGAGCCGATTATCATCATTATCATTAATATTATTTATTTCAACGGCTATAATCTTCCAACTTATTAGAGAAAATCATTGATTTGTATAGAAGATAAAATGGAAAATGTAGCAGAATGACCACAATAATGTGGACATACAACTTGGAATGGTATAAAAAAAAACAGTAGTGTTTTTTTTATGAATGACTGATTAACATAAAAATAATAAACAGAAATTACGTCAACTTTTGACCACAGAAACATTTTCAATGAGAGAAAGAAACGCCTTAAGAAGTTGTTCCTTCTTTCAACAGTTTACTAGGAATTTAGTTGTTGGCATGAATCTTGAGAGATTTCTCTTTTTGACACTGGTAGTCTGGATGGAAGACAAGCAAAGAGAGTGAGAAAGAGAATTAGAGAGAGATAGAGAGGATAATTGGTGGTTTGTCCGTTGTGTTGTTATTGAGGGGGGGGGTACATGGATATTTACCACAACGACAAGACTTGCTTCCCTCCAACTTGCTGCACAATTAATAATGGACATTCCACCCACTGAAATACCTGAGGGTCTACCATTATGAGTTGACGTTTTCTCCTACTATATTACACTTTCAGCAGTTTCACGAGTGCAAGGTTGATTAAACAAGGG
Source organism: Triatoma infestans (assembly GCA_011037195.1). Lineage (NCBI taxonomy): Eukaryota > Metazoa > Arthropoda > Insecta > Hemiptera > Reduviidae > Triatoma > Triatoma infestans. Next base: position 7,888 of record JAAEAF010008529.1, read on the forward strand.
GGGGACTATGCCTTTACAGTAACGGAATGTTACTTATTTTATCTGCATTACATGCACAAAGCGCCAAGTTCAAAACTTACTAAAAAGTCTGATGTGAATAACTCATTTGACTTTCTCTTGCAACTCACACAGCTTCAGATGGCAAATTCTCTTCAAACAACGAGTATTTAGTAAAAGTTTAGTTGCCTTCGGTATTATGCAGCAGGTGCAATCTAAACCAGCCACAGGTTGCGTAAATGAAGGGCTAAACCCGAGATCAAGCGGCCATAGAAGAAAGCAAAGTTGCGTAGAAAATGTTTGCAATGAATTTAGAGAAAAATATGAAAATGCAAAGCCGTCAGTGTGCCATGAATTCTGCACTTCCACCATTTTTGCAGAATTTTTCCACCATGCGAATTCTACGCTTGTGTGAGAATACCGGAAGTTCTCTCGGCTTTAGTCGGTTAAATGATTCACTCAGACAATCATGAAATTCCAGAATGGGACTTTAAGAAAATGATTAGCCACAAGGATCACATTAATAAAAAACAATACTTTTAATTTTGTAAATACTGGGGATGACTTGTGTGTGTCAGGGTTGCGTTAAAAGATCTATTTCTCATCACAAGTGACTATTCTTTTCAAAAAACGAGTGTCTTTAGGGCTGGTGAACATTGACATATGTCTATCCGACGTTGACTTGGTCGGCCGTCAAATCATGGGGTACATATCGGCAACTCCTAAAATTTCTTCCAAGAAATTTGAAATGACGGCGTATTGTTTCCCTAGAAGGCCCAAGAATAGTCGACAGTTGCCGGGTACTGGTTGACCGATTTTCATTAACCTCTCTTTTCTGTAGCCTCGTGGTTCATCTTTTCAAGGGTGATGTCGCCGCTTTTGAAACGCCTTAACCAACGTTGCGCAGTCCTTTAATTCACAACACCCTCCCCCGCCACTTCACATATTTTTCGAGCAGCAGCCGCTCCAATAAATCTTGTGTTTCCAATAATGCCGCAAAAGTACACGAATTTCAAATTTTTCTGAATTCATATTAAAAGAGTGGCACAGGAGGTATTGGTTTGAAAGAGATACGATAACTGAGTGAACAATTGTTGCTTGAAAGGTCAATTTTCTGGTAAACATGACTAGTTAAGGATTAAAGTCTGATACAGAACAAGACAGATAAATAAACAATTCCAATCAAGAACCGTCAAAACTTTTATATCATCCATAGTAGAATTATGCGCATTTCGATGATTAGCAAACATTTTGAAGAAAAATGTGATCAGTAACAACATCTATCTATATTTCTGTATGGCAGGGATAAATTTTATTTCGTTAGGAACAAACTGGGCGGAAACAGAAGCAAGCGGGAGATTGGAGCGCTCGCGTTTACGATCCTGTTTTAGAACAAGGGGCACAGAAAATAAAAAAACAAGGTCAAAAGGGAAGGGCACAGTTGGAGAAAAATTGAGTAACCCTCATCTAAACCACAAGAAAATGACAATTTTGTGGAAAGCTTTGATGATGTTATAGCATTTTAGAAAAATCAGAGCTAAGAATTTCTTTTGATTAAAATTTATATTCTTAAAAAAGTTTCTAACAAAAGTGATTACTGAAATTAGTATGCCAAGTTTAAAGAATATCGTTGGTATCTTTAGCGAGAAAATGGCGGAAAACATAATTAAAAAAAATCTGGTTGTGAAACACACAACTTTCTCTTACACCTGTTCTCAAAATGATAATTGACAAATTTTATAGTTTGTGTACCAAATTTAATGAAATTCGTCGAAAACTGAAAAAACTGTTCAGTAAAAGCGCACTTCCGGTTTACTAAATTTCTTGTAAAACTCGGAAATTTTGGCCATTATTTATTTCTAATTAATTTTGTTTGGATGGATAGAATTGTATAATCAACTGTGATAGCACTTTAGAGAAAAATATAACCCTACCCTCCCCCAAAAGTGCCCTTAAATGAATTTTCCCAGAGAAATGTTTTAAATAAAAGCTGTAGATCTTTGCATGTTTAGTTTATATACGATGTTTCAAGAAAATCGTCGGAGCCATTTTCGAAAAAATTGCGAAACAGAGAATAAATCATTTAGTAAAGTGGTAAAGTTTAACGCACTTTCGGTTATCCGATTTTTTTCAAACTCGGAATTCCAAAACATATTTAACTCTTATAAACATTATTTAGATGACAGAATTTTCTAATAAACTGAAATAGCACTTTAGATGAAAACCTAAACCCCACCCCTCCCACAAAAGTGCCCTTAAATGCATTTTCCCGGTGAAATGTTTCAAATAAAAGTTATAGCTCTTTGATGTGTAGTAGATATAACATGTTTTAAGAAAATCGTCGGAGCCGTTTTTGAGAAAATTGCAAAAAAGTAAAAAAACCAACTAGTAAAGTGGTACTTCCGGTTGAGGAATTTCAACAAATAACGTACTGTCGGATCCCATGGTGATATCTAAACGGAATATCAAGTTTCAACTTTCTACGGTTTTTCGTTTTTGATCTATGCTGTTCACATACATACACACACACGCGGACCATTTGCTAAAAACTACATTTTTGGACTCAGGGGACCTCAAAACGGATATTTCCGGTGAAAACACGATATCGAAAATTTGACACGATTACAATACTTCCTCTTACTAGGAGTAAGAAAAAGTAAAATTCAGTAATGTTGTACTTTCAGTTAACCAACTTTATAACAGGATTGGAATTTTGTTAATTACTTTATTCTCAGTAACATTGTCCTAGTTTTTTCGTAGGGTGTAATATACTAAAATAGCACTTCAGAGGGTGGGCTTTATTATTATTATTCGAATGTAAGGTTTACAAAGTCCATACATTAGCTACCCCAAAGAAAAAGAACAACAAACCTGGTCTAGAAACAATGATTCAGGATCTGACGCATGTCAAATTCACCGCAATCTGAACAAAACGGGCCATAATCTTTAAGGGACCAAAGGTCCTAAAACTAATTCCTAAAGTTGGATGGGGGAAGGTTCTTCCTCTGTTTCACAAACTCTACAAAAGGGATTTGGCATGAGCTCAGTTACATAGAGGTGTCTTCTTGAACCATAATGCTCAGCAAAGGATCCAGCCAAATGCCTGAGTAAGGTCCGTGAAAGAATCCAGTAACATCTTTTCACTAATAGCCCTGACGATCCTCAATTGGCATCTTAGACTGCCTTTAATCTACTGAGTGAGCTCATCCATAAGGATGAGTGCTGTGGAACTATCCATGACTGAAAGCTTGTCAAACATGTGACCAGGCTCGAGACCAATGAAAGGAAGAGAGGCACCTGATTTGGCAAACATATCCACCTTTCCATTTCCAAAAATTTCCATATGACCTGGTCCGTGGTTAAAGAAGTACTTTCTTCAAGGAAGAAAACTTTTCCACTCTTCTAGTACTGACTTCTAGTACTTTTTCATTCTGGTACTGACTTGGAAGTGAAGACACATAAACGCAACTTGACTGTGCGAGTAGATTCAAACACCTTCTAAGCTAGTGTTACGTATACGCTCAGAGGGAGGCCTAAAGACGGCCCTATTCCAGAACACTTCTAAATCAATTATCTCAGAAAAATATTCCAAATAAAGGTGGTATTTGCATACTCAGAGAACCCTAAAATATGTATTTTTAGTGTAAACTCAATTAACAGGAAAAAAACACAATAGTTCCTCAACAGTAGTAAGAGAAAAATATTCGTTTTATGTTTTCGTCATAAGAGAAAGTATTGACTATATGTTTTTCAAAATAAAAATTCATTGTTGATGGTCTAAATCGCTCGTGGATAAATTCAGTTTTGCATTTTCTTGTTCATTGGCTTATCCATTAAGCGTATTAATTGCTTTTCGATTACAAAACCTGTTTACTGATTGATATCCATTATTTATAGCATCGCCCATAGGGTAACGCCTATTTATTCTTAAAAATTTCGGTTTTCGATAAAAAATTAAATTCTGTAAATCTACCAAAATTTCAGTTTGCGTTTTTTTTTCACAGATTGCATATACTTTATTTATAATGGAATTACACATACGTAAACGTAATTTTAAAGATGTTGAAACATTTTTCAGGGAACATTAATTTTAGGGGTGTTGTGAGGGAGCTACGATAGGGTGTTTATTTTTAAGTGAAAATGCCTATTTTGTCATGTGAGCTAAACGTCCAACTACGAATTAGGTGTCGTAAAAGGGGTGGGAGAGCGGAACCACATATTCACTAATAACATTTTTAATTTAATATAAATTTAGCAGTTATATGCAGGTTTCGACCTGGGGACTTTCCCAGTTAAAAAGTCCTTGTTCATAACCACTACACTACACTGTTTTTATCATTTTAATAGTTTGTATTTATTAATCATTTTTCTCAAGAATCAATTTATTCATTTTATCCAAAGTTTTATTTCAATCTTTTAAACAAAATTATTTGATGTATAATTGTGGATGTATATAATATCATTATTAGAAAACGATTGTAAAGTTCAAGGTAGAAGATGTTTAGTGAACAGGTAACAAACAATCAAAGGAATGTGGCCTTCGAAAAATTCCTAATTCCCTCCATCTAAGGAAGGCTTGATTAATATTATATACTGTGCTATCTTGTCGGGGGTGTGGCCAAAAACAATAAAAATTTATGTATCTTCAAATTAGGGTAATCTGCTGGCATAATCAATCAATTGTTTTATAAAGTTGATTGATATAAATTCTCCAGTGAAACTTGTATTTTATCTTATTTCAAATTCTATGAAGAAATTTTATTCGGTTTATTTAGAAATATTATTTAATTTCCACTTATTTATAAGAATTAATCTATGCTTTTCTCCAGTGCTACTTAATTTTAATTTCGGCATCCAGTTTGAATAAGTTTTCTTGAAAATGTATGTTCAAGTAGTAGTGAAAGAATATAGCATAAGAAGAGTAAATACACAGTCAAGCAAAGAAACCTGTGGTACTGTTCTTGAAAAAGTAGGAATTAAATTGAAAAACAAATCGGTAAATAAATTGTTTAACCGAATTTTCCTTTGCAGGCTTCAGAATATTAAAGATAGAAAAATCTGATGATAAACACCATCGATTATATATTTTATTATAGTTCTCTTACTTCTACATATTTTTTTTTTGACTAATAAGATATTTCAAAATAATTGTAATGGAACCAATAGCCAGCAAATTCGCCTACCAAAGCTGCAAAAACTCCATTAACAATTGCATCGAGTCTTTAAGCGCACGTCAACTATGCATTACACCTTCTATCATCACGCACACTACAATGTTTCGGTGAATGTGCTTCAACTGTAACTGTCAGTTATTTACATGGAACTCTTGTCTCTTAGCAGGAGGAGAAACTGAATAAAATTAGACTATCCGAAAGGCTTAAAAATAGCAGTCGCAAGATCAATTTTATGGAGTTAACAAGTCTCAATAATATATAGGAAGATTCAAGAAAATCGTCTGCGAAAATTGAGAAAAAAATCATTTAGTAAGTGGTAAAGTAAACACACTTCCGGTTATCCGATTTTTTTCAAACTTGGAATTTCAACAACATATTTAATCTAATTAACATTATTTAGAGGACAGAATTGTCTAATAAACTAAAATAGAAGTTAAGATTATAACCTAAACCCACCCTTCCCCCAGAAGCGCCCTTAAATAAATCTTCCCGGAGAAATGTTACAAATATATGTTGTAGCTGTTTGTATCTGTAGTTGATATATTAAGTTTAAAAAAAATCGTAGGAACTTTTTTTTGAGAAAATCGAAAAATCGTAAGAAAAAAACTAGTAAAATGATATTTCCGGTTGAGGAATTTTGACAGTTAACGCACCGTCAGATCCCATGGTGATACGTAAACATAATATCAAATTTCAACTTACTACGATTTTTCGTTTTTGAGCTGTACTGTTCACATACACACACACACACACACACACACACACACACACACACACATATTCAGATCATTTGCTGAAAACCACTTTTTTGTACTCAGGGGACCTCAAAACGGATATTTGTGGTGAAAACTCGATATCGAAAATTTTACACGATTATAATACTTCCTCTTACTTTAGATGTAAGAGAAAGTAAAAATATTATAATGATTAAATTTGTCAGGAGTACCACACGAGCGTCAAAAAATTGAGGCAGACATTGCGGGAGAATGCGTTCGAGGAATGGACTCGGTGCAAGTGGCAGGGTATCGGGGCTCCTACATTTTAGGGATGCGCCTAAACTGAATAAATTCCTCTTCGATAAACGAATATTGACAGGTTCGGAGTGGATAAACGCCATAAAATTGAATTCTAACTACGCACCACTTCGTGGTGTTCCTGGTGCCGGTGGACAAATGGTGGGAGAAGTTGGGACCCTCTGCCGCAAGTGTGGCAGGGAGACGGAAACTCCAGCTCATGTGCTGGGAAAATGCCCATTTAACTCCCTCCTTATCACTCGACGCCACCATAAGGTCAAGCACGAGCTAATTCGGCTCCTGAAGGAAAAAGGATATACGTGCTTTGAGGAAGTTTATTGCATCGACTCAGCGGGATCGACGAGGTATGCCGATATAGTCGCCCTTCATGACCGCGACAGATTGGCTCTAGTCCTCGACCCGACCGTGAGATTCGACAGCAATGACCCGGACCAGGCGGAGAAGGTGGACTTGGAAAAAAAATGTATATATGAGAGTTGTGTCCCCTTCTTGAAAGAGAGGTTCCATGACTTCGGTGACGGAGAGTTTCGGGTTCGGGGTCTCTGGTTCGGTGCCCGAGGTGTCATCCCTAAGCTGACTTTCAGCTTTCTTCAGGAGCTAGGGATTGATCTGAGGGAGTTGGAGGCCTTGGCGGAGTCTATCATTGTGGACTCGATTGGCATTATCCACCACCACATCTACGGGACATGAGTTTGATTGTTCTGCCCGCTTATTTGTTGGTATTGTATGATTATGATATGTTATTATTCTGATTTGGATGTTTCTGTTGCTGGTTTGGTTTATTTTATTTTATTTTATTTTGTTGACATATTGTATTAGTGTTAGGAACGATTTTCTTTTCTTTGCCTGACGAATTGAGGATCTCTCAATAGTGTAGTATTGGTGTTGACTTCTTTTTTTTCCACTTTATCTATATATCTTGATTGACTGATTGGTACGCTGTGTGTCTAGCAACCCGATCTATTTGGGCAGCACCCTTTGTTTTGCAAATATTTGCATTAAAATGTTTCTCTCTCTCCAAACTTGGGACCTTATTTGGAGATCAATAATTAGTCGAACTTTATTTTTTATTTTTTAAATTAATTGTTCAAGAGTTTCAGAACGGGTCCACAGATGCTATTTAAACACTTAGAATACTTATTACATTATGCTCACAATTAGTATTTTCGTACTTTCCATTTGTTACTACTAAGGACAAGTGAATTAATAAAAGTGAATGGTTTGGACCTTGAATAAATTTCATCAATTAAAAATTCAGAATTACAGTCAAATAAAGTCATTTGGTTTTTAAATTAGATTTGTAAAATAAATTACCTTAAGTGGTTCAAAATAACTATCCCAGTGTATAGATTTTAATATAAATAATGGTGAAAAATATTATTAAAATATGCATGCAATAATAAATAGTAAATCTAATATGAATTTTTAATGATAAGAGAGATAAAAGTATGTAAGCCAACAAATTTTGTTAAGCATATTAAATGACTTTAGCAATTATCTTTATATATTTACTTTATACATTTAATGACTTTATTTATTTTATCATTTAGTTTAGATAGGCATAAAATTTTAATTTATTAAATTTTATATATTTTTAAAAATTAACCTGAGAGAGAGAGAGAGAGAGAGAGAGAGAGAGAGAGAGAGAGAGAGCGAGAGAGAGAGAGAGAGATAGTAATCAATTTAATAAGTTCTTTTATAATAGTAAAACGTTTTCTTATTAATCTAATTTTATTAAAACAAGATTTCTTCATCTTTTACCTTAGAAGGCTGATGTAATCAAACAATTTGTATATTCAACGAGATTATATCATACATAATTCATATCTAACAATCCGTTTAACCTAATGAAATTTATTATTCATTTCTTATGTTCCCAACTATGTTACTAGATAATAAAATTTTAGCCAAGATAAATTTTAGTTTCTTCAGATATAAATCCTAGATAGGATTCTTGTTCCAAAATAATCAAATAAAAAAAAAAAAAGTAATTTTTGCATTAGTTTTTGTATCTCCTCCTCATGGATCGTTTGTCCCCGTTCCAGACACTGAAGAAATAGAAATGAGATTTAGAAAAATTGTTATTCTGTGAGATACACTCATTCTCTGGATTCCATTTTCCATGTGAAAAAGACGATAGTTATAATGGAATCGTTTGTTGTGTGTGATTCCTGGAGTAGCAGATGTCTTGAAGAGGGCGGAAGTTAGTTTGAGAGATTTTGGGAAGTTAGTGCTCGAATAATTAAACGGTTTATATAAAAATAACTATAATTGAACAATACTTTGAACGTTAGAAATGGTAACTAATAATTATAATAAAATACTTAGTAATAAATAGAAGATAAATTAGAATGATAAAATAACTAACTAAGATGCACTACTAAAGAAAGATAAGTTTGAATATAACTGTAAATTGCCGCTTGGGTATATAGACGTGCTCGTTTGGCCGTAGACGATATAATGATGATTTCGTCGTATATCATAGAGTTTATATATTGGTGTTGGCCACACTCACACCAAGACATCTGTCCTAGTGTGCGACCATGTGCGACCTTCGCAGTTTGCTGACCTTATTCGGTGCTTGCTTTTTGATGTACAGTATTGATGAAAAGGCTTTGTTAATCGTTTGTTTAGCCGCGGCTGTCTTGAAGCCGGCGGCCGGTTGCTGGTTATACTTTTATTACTGCCACCCTTTGTTAGATAGCAGCTGGCTGGAACCACTAGTTGTAAATTATTATTTCTTTGGTGTACTTTGCCGATGTCATTACATAGTATTGCTTCAGCAAGTGCAGTATATAGTTCCAGCCTTGTGGACCTTTGGAAAGTAGAGTAGAGGAGTCTTATGTAGCATAGTCTCAAGACCACTTCCTTTCTAATATTCTGTCCGTTCCAGTCGGGAAGTTCTTCTGTTCATAGTTTTTGGCAACCTCATTATGTCATGGAATGTACCTCCTTATTGTTGCGTTAAGTTGTATTGATAAGGCTGCTTATGTTGTAATTATACTTTGATTAAGAAACCTAACTACAGGCTTTAGATTATATTTTTTTCTTTGTAATTTACATTATTCCCGACGTTTCGGCACTATGCGTGCCGTCATCATGGGAAGATCAATATTCATAATTTTATTGTAATCTGTATTGCAATGTGATGTTTTTTATTCTGTAATTTCCTAGTCTGTGAGATATGTCCAAATTTTTATGTAGTTAATTTATTTTTAATTTCCATATATTACACGTTGTTTTATAAATGGCCCGAATTATTGGGAAAATGCCCGAATAACATGCTCCTCGTCACTCGCCCGCACCACAATGTCAAACGTAGGGTCATCGAGTTGTTAAAGGAAAAAGGCTATGCATGCTATGAGGAGGTCTACTGTGTTGACACAGACGGCGCCTCAAGATACGGAGATATAGTAGCGTTTGATAAAGACAGTCCATCTGCCTTAGTTGTCGACCCTACGGTTAGGTATGAGAGCAACGATCCAGACCAGGCGAGCGGATTAATAAAGAAAAGAGAGCGATTTACGGGAAGTGCGTAAACTTTCTCCAAGAAAAGTTCCTACAAGAATTTGAAAAAAGGAACTTTGCAGTTCGCGGTCTATGGTTCGGCTCTCGGGGGGCAATCCCAGTAGCTACTGCACAATTTTTTGATAATGTCGGCATTGACAAAGGGAATTTGACCCGGCTGGCGGAGCAAACTATCTTGGATTCCTTGGGAATCCTCCATAACCACATCTACGGTTATTGAGAAATTGGTTATTGAAATAGTCTTATTTAATGCTCTATGAATTGAGTTTGTGTATGTTTCATTCTTATTTCGCGTATTCTTTGCATTATTTACTTTAGTTTTGTAACGTTTGTGTCTTTTGGACTTGAGATTGTCTCATGAAGATAGATTAGTAATCTGTGTTTTTTTAGCAACTCAATGAAATTGAGCAGCCACATCGACTTGGTTTGTCGCTGTAATCTCTGTGTGATTAAAATTTTTTCCTCTCAGAACTGGTTATGATAAGTTTCTTTATGATTTTCAAAGTTTGGCCAAGTGGTTTTAATTTGGATTTTATATAGGTATCTTCTATTATATTAATTTAACATAGCGCCCACAGTACAGCCTTAATAACAAAATTAAAATAATAGAAGATACCTACATAAAATCCAAATTAAAATCACGTGACCATACTTTGAAAATCATAAAGTAACTTATCATAACCAGTTCTGAGGGGAAAAAATTTTAATCACACAACTAATTCATAAGACGACGTGTAATATATGGAAATTATAAATAAAATAACTAAATAAAAATTTGGACTTACCTCATAGACTGGAAATTGCATAATAAAAAACATCACATTGCAATACAGATTACAATAAAATTATGAATATTGATCTTCCCATGATGATGGCACGCATAGTGCCGAAACGTCGGGAATAATGTAAATTACAAAGAAAAAAATATAATCTAAAGCCTGTAGTTAGGTTCATAAATGTACCTTATGTTATGTGAGTATATGCGAGATACAGTAACCATTATACAGCTACCGTTTTGTATCAAAAATGTCTCTAAGCAGAGGAGGATCTCGAAAATTGTCCCAGTTCTTCAAGAGTCCCACTTGATTATAAGTTCTTCCAATTGGTTACTACCATTGTCGGTATACAATTTCCCCCACTTTTTTTTTTACTCTCTCTTACTCCTAATAAGAGGAAGTATTGTAATCGTGTCAAATTTTCAATATCGAGTATGCGAACAGCATAGCTCAAAAACGAAAAACCGTAGAAAGTTGAAACTTGATATTACGTTCAGGTATCACAATGGGATCTGACGGTGCGTTATCTGTCAAAATTCCTCAACCGGAAGTACCACTTTATTAGTTTTTTTTTTTTTTTTACGGTTTTGCGATTTCCTCAAAAATGGCTCCGACGATTTTCTTGAAACTTTTTATATAAACTAAATATGCAATGATCTACATCTTTTATTTTAAACATTTCTTTGGGAAAATTCATTGAAGGGCACTTTTAGGGGAGGGGTGGGATTACGCCTTCCTCTAAAGGTGGTATCATAGTTGATCATACAATACTATCATCCAAACAAAATTAATTAGAAATAAATAGATGGCCAAAATTCCAAGTTCTAAGAAAATCAGTAAGCCGGAAGTGCGCTTTTATTGACCTGTTTTTTTCAGTTTTCGACGAATTTCGTTAAATTTGGTAAACAAACTATAGCATTTCTCAATTATAATTTTGAGAACTGGAGTAAGAGAAAGTTGTGTCACACCAGATTTTTTTTTTTTTTTTGTGAAAACTTTCGCAGAGAAAATTATCAAATTTGGATAATATTTACCATATTTAAATTGACATACCAACACTGTATTATTGTGTGGGTTCCGTTTATTATATTTATAGCATTTAGGTATGTGTAAAAGCGGAAACATTTGAAAACAAATATTGTTAAGTGAAACTGAGTGAGAATTCCACTGAAAAGGAAGTCAAGTAAGTGTATACCAGATTTTTTTTTTTTTTTACTTTCTCTTACTCCTGGTCTCCTGGTAAGAGGAAGTATTGCGATCGTGTTCAGATTTTAGGAATTGAGTTCTCACCGGAAATACATATTTTGGGGCCTCCTGAATACGAAAATAATCAAATTAGAAGCGCTTACACGACTTTCTCTTACTGTAGTTTATAGAATTATATTTGATACATTTTTTCAAACATATAATTTTTGCTAAATGATTATTTGATTTCAATTTTATATTAGTGGAATAATCTAAACTTAATATAATGCTTTTTTTTTTGAGGAAAGCAAAACCTGCCCTCCTTTCCGCAAAACTTCTTTAAATGAACTGTTTCCGGAAAAACTTTCAAACAAAAGTGAAAAGTCTCTCTGTATTCATAGTATAATGAATTTAATGAAATTGTCTACTTCTCCATAATCAATCCTACGCACCATATCAATACTCCCTCCTATGTGTCCAATCACACCATCCACAACGACCTTGAAATTCCCTTCGTTTATGCGATAGCCAAGTCCTGTTATTCCTGTTTCCATTCCTGTTACACCAACCAAAGAGAGTAAAGAGAAGAGAAACGAACCCAACCACTCTCTCGGACTGGAGTGGGAGAAACTGTATAAATACAGCATGGGGACAGTTCGATACAGTTCAATTTAGGTCATACCAGCCAGTCACTTCGTGTCATTTTCATGCCACTCTACTATAATCATTCTCTACAAAAGTACAGGCAGACTGTGTGTCTCTTTATTATTATACATAGTTAACCAATTTAACCAAGTATTCTTATATCATCAACCAGACGACCCAAATTCTCTCCCACCTAACACTTCCATTATAATTCCCAACTATCCTCTTATTCAAATCCATTAATCCAAGCTCTTGTAACCACAATTCTTCTCTCTAACCCATCACGACGATTGAAGCGTCGAGTGCCTCGCGATCATCTACGTATGTAATCAGCTGTAATGTAGGACAGTTATGAGACTCCAACCTTAATGGTTTATTACGACTGCGATCGCTGGAACATGTGGTTCATGTAGATCATGTGCGTCCGGCGACCTTTATAGCCAACATTATTCAGATGTTATTTATTTTACTTATTGCTTATAACATTATGCAGTTGTAAAAATCAATTAAAATGTTTAAAAAAAAAAAAGAAGAAATTCGTCGGTGTTTTTATTGGAGAAAATCGCAAAGATGAAAAAATTATTCATTAAAAACGCAACGACTTTTCTTCAAGCTCTGAATATCGGCAACATATTTAAGTTCTCATTGATGATAGAAGATGATAGAATTGTATAATAAAGTAATAAAGCACATTAGAGGAAAACATAATCCAAAAAATTCGTAACACTTCCTCGTCACCAATTTTTGTGGCCAGCCCAACTAAGCATTACAATGTTGCAACTTTAAAGAAAATATTTCGAATAAATTCTATTAATTAGAGTAAGGGAATGTCGTGTGAGTGTTTCATACCACTTTTTTTTTTATAAAGGACTTTGTGAAATTGATCTTTTGTGATCCCCCCTCCCCTTGGATGTTTGTAGACAGAATTTAGTTATCTGTAAATTGTAGACTGTGCAAGTATGTTAAAATAGTTTGGGTACGCTAAACCATACTGCATACATTAACTACCTCTGGTGTCCCTTGTATGTACCTATTGTGTAAGAGATGACAGTGCAATATTGTTAGTGTTGTTGTCTTAGGATACTTGAAGGGTCATCAAGATACCTGAAAGCAAGTGTCCACTTCTCTGTTTTGTTTAGTTTTGTGAGAATAAAAAATAAATATTATTATTATTATTATTCAAGGAAGTTGAAGGCAAAATCCTACGCTACCCAAAGCCTCCATGGGCCCATATAGTTACCCCTAAAGAATAACAACTACTGGGTCTGGAACAAAAGTCCAGGCCCAGGTTTTACCCATCTAAGTTTCACCACAGACCGAACAAATCGGACCAAAACCTTAAAAGGACATAGCTTAAGATCCTCTACCAATATCCTATTCCGGCCGAAGGTCCTAAACTTAATCCCCTCACAGCCCAAACAATCCGCCATTAGATGCATGGGTGTTTCCTCCTCCGTCTCACAAACTCTACAAAAGGGGTCAGGCATGAGTCCCATTGTATAGAGATGTCTCCTTAAGCCAGAATGTCCAGTGAGGAAGCCAACCAGATGCCTGAGAGAGGTTCGTGAAAGATATCGGACCCCGCTACTTAAAGCTCCGTCCGGACCCCCAGTGAGCATCTTAGACTGCCGACAACTCACTGCAATAAATAAATAAAAATTATATTTTTTATTAAACAAAAAAGTATTGCCTACTTTCTTGTATTTTAACTTGTTTATTATATTATTTCTAACTATAAAATCTTATTTTCAGGTAAGTTGGCAGTTGTGATATCTAGTGTGATTCAGTTCTGTAAGTATTTTCATCTCTTCATAACTCTAGAGAATGAAAGTTAGAAGTTGGAAATTAGAAGAAAATTGTAAATATATTATTTTGAAGGCGCGATAGGAAAAAGGTACGCAGTTTCAATGAAATAAAAGCGAATATACTTCTTGCCCGAAAAATTATCAGCGTCCTGGTAGCCTTTGTGCGAGCGTTTAGATCATTATTGTTGGAATTCTAGCGATGGTTGACCCTGCAATGTAAGTTAAAAGCACAAAGCCAATTAATTCGGACAAAATCAGCCATAAGTACAAGCAAATATACTTGAAATATTGTTCCACTCTTTCAGAGCACCAACCTTATTGATCAATGTCCGCAATATGGAAAGAAGGAAGGAAGAAGATTCTGGCTAAATAAGAAGTCAGTAGCGGTCTTGAAAGAGCTCGCTGCAGCCACAAAAGGATAGATTCCGTAGTCTTTAGAGAGGAGGTTTCGATTTTCACACCGATAGGGACTTTAAGATATCTCACAGCTTCTTAACATTAAATTTAAGAAGTTACGTTTTCTTTTCTGAACAACAGAATTCGTTGATGGAAACACGTACCATGGTCGCAAAATCTTCTCAGACCTGCCCAGACGCGATTTTTATTGGGAGGAGTGAGTATTCAGCACGTCTCACGAGCGGAATCCGCAAATAGTTTCTCAGGCAACCCTGCAAGAGGAAAGGATCAGGATGGGTTGGGGGAAGGAATCCCCAACCTGGAGAGCCAGAGGCTGATTGCACCCCGATGGGGGCGTTGGAGGCGCCACAGACCAACGCCAAAATAGGAGTTTCCTTACTTGGCTGTGAGTAAGGAATCTCCCCCAGTTGTCTCTAGAAGCAAGTAGTTCGGAAAATGCATCTAGATTTGAATGTCCCCACAAGGATTAGAACATATCT
>JAAEAF010008530.1:2500-40995 GCA_011037195.1 Triatoma infestans
CTTAACAGGTAAATGCATAAAGACAAACTCATTGGCCTAGGCCGTCTGAGGTCTTGTTTACTTTAAATAATCTATTCACTTCTCATTTGCTATTATAATCTGTAGCCAAAATTTTTCGAAGACGACAAATTTTTATTCGCCATTTTCTGAAAACAAAAAGGACTAAGAGCAAAGGCGGCAACCGAAGACAACAGTGCAGTGATGAGAGGAGTGGGCACCGAAATAGGGCAGATCTTCGTTTTAAACGTTTTACGAGTAAAAGTCAGGATATACGCCTTTAGATGAATCAATATCCTTATTTATGTTGTCCTTATTTTGTCGAAGATGAATTGCTTGAATATGATAGTGAACCATTCGAGGGTTATCTATCGTATCTCTTGCCCGTAACTACCGTCCCTCGCTTTATGAAGCGGTGGAAGCGAGGAGTTTTTCACCTCGAAATCAACGGACTAGTATCGTCACCACATTGGCAATGTTTGTACAAAAGGAAGTGAAAGTGGTAGAAAATAAAGGTTTTAACCGTTTTTAAATTTCAAATAAAACTGTTTTTATACAAAAAAGCTTTTGTTACAACCTTTTAGGTGTGTCTTCCTATTTAGTTGATATTTGTTTGCTATTTATGTTTTCTACTTGACGTAGAATTATCTGTTTTCTGAAAAGCTAATTTTATTAAATTATATTATTAGATTTACTATGAGCAACGGTTTTGATAAATAAGTTAACAAATATTTCTGAATAATCATTTTATTATAGCATTATTTATGTATTTAATCAATATGTGACTACATACAGCTACTGTTTTTTTAAATATAAATATATATATATTTTTTTTTTAAATAAAAAAATGAAGATTTTAAATATAAGGATCATTATAATTTTTTGTGCTCTCCATGATCCAAGTATCCTTGGTACGTACAAGTGATATATTTTTAATAATATTAAAGCAGTAACTTATAAATTTTAATATTCACCGTAAAATTAAAGGTTGAAAAGAAGAATCTGTGTAGCAAACAAACACACACGCACAGATGTACATACAGACACACACACACTCGTTCACACCAGCATTTTGTATCAGAATTTCGAACAAACTTTGACCTGTGCTACCCTGTACTGTTGTCATGTAAGTTAGTTAGTATCACTGTAGTTTTCGTACGAGTACGATCTCCACCGCCATCAACTCTATGTATGTTATATCATTTGTAAAACTTAACAAATTAAACGTACCATCATCATCATCATCAATTTGTCATTTGTTAAAGTGAAGTTATAGTGGAAATATATCTGTTTTATCATAGCACCAATCTTTTCTCTGAGCTACCCATCGGGAGACTACTACGGTGGAACTCCAAACCGTCTTTATCCCGAACAATCCTAAAGGTAGGAATTTTACCGAAACCTATTGGGATAAAGACAAAAAGAGTTTTTTTTTTAAATATTCTTGATCCAGATCTCCTATTGTAGTCGGTTACAAATTAATTAGGAATGATAAAAATAAGGCTATCGTAGATGCAAGCGTCGTCCAGCGTGCACGCGCTTCCAGGAGACTCACGCGTTACTTGTTTACGAACTTCCATGTGTCCAATGTCGTAGCTTCCAGAGGAGGGACAAGTAGTAGGGTGACGACTGTAAAGAGAGTGTGGCTGATGTTTTTCATGGAAAACAGTGCTTTGAAATTAGATTTAAGTGGGAATACGAGGCATAGTAAATATGGTATATTCAGAAGTCGTCATAAATTAGGGGAATTCCATCACCTCTATAATGAGCTGGGAGCTGACCCCAATAAATTTGTCGAATACTGCAGAATGTTATCATCAGAGTTGATTATATAGTAGAGGTTATTTGACCGCACTTGTTATGTAGTATTTCTAATTTTCAGAAACCATTATCTGTGAAAAAAGATTTTTTATGACGTTGAGGTCAAATAAATAATTGAATAGTAAATTTATTACTGCTATTTTTTTAAATAACATATTTTAATAATATATTCAACATTCACCTATAGAAACAACACCATTGTTACATTGTTGCTAATTGTTACGAATCAGTGTTTGCAGATCATATCATATGGTGGGGGTTGATGTGAGTTTGAAGGAGAAGGAGAAGGGCGGACGAGATTACTTTGTATTTCAAGTATGTAATTCACTGAGCAATATATTCTAAAAGTGTGATCTGACTCCTGTTTCTTTATGGAAGCAATTTTTTCATGTATGGCAACAAGGACTAGAAAAAGTTAAGATCATCATACTCCTCTGAAGCTGAATGCTTTCGTTCTTGGTGATTCTATATTGGATGATTTGTAGGCTCACGGGAAAGTACAAAAGTTGATCCTGCCTCCTCTGAGGCATCGTTCACCGTGTCTCTTCTTTCGATACATCTTCGATTTCTTGTGTCTCGCCCTCGGGTGGAATATTCCCAGCTTTCTACTCAAACAATTTGCTATAAAAAACATGCACATCTAGGTCTATCACTTTTAGATAGAACCAAAAAAAAGGAGAATGTGAAACTTTAGACTTCCTCTTAAGTATTTTTTTGCATTAGCTTATCACTACAAGTCCATTTCTTTAAGACATCACGTCTGATGCTAAAATATTTTTTTATTACATTTGATTGATATAATTTGTACTAATTTATCAAAGGTTTTTTTCCCTTGCAGTTGTCTTTTTGGAGCAAATCAGGGATATATCAGGGATATGTGTAACGCTGAGGTCCGCCAATTTGTGGGAAAGCCCGTCCACTATAAGGCTCGACATTATGAGTGACTACCCCTCTTTGGTACTAAAGGTGATGGTTCACTCGCTCCCCACTTTTTCTGCTGTTCTTGTGGACAACATCTCCTTTATCCATCTGGTCGAAAGCACCTTCTATATCTTGGAAGGAACAAATGGCCGTTTTTTTGACATCCGGAGTTCTCTGGATTACATCCATCAGTTGGCACAAGGCGATATCTGTTGATCTCCCCACCTGTAGGCATACTGACGTGGGTGCAATGGCAACTGCAAGAAATCTCTTGACGGGTATCGCGACTTGCATACCTGTGCCAGACAGGGGCCATGAAGACTTGTCCCATAGCTGGGAGTGAGGTTATCTTCAATCTACCACCTCTGCATTTGATGGTGGAGAGGGCAGCGAAGGGAGCTCTTTTCAGAATTCATAGGGAAGGCTTGGTAAATAGAGGCCCTAGTACTAGGGAGTACTAGGGAGTCCCTAGTATCCTTATCTACTGCCTTCCTACCTGGAACCTCCTAAAAATTGTATGATTAGGAGATACAGCTTTGTTAAAAATATTTCCTCAAAGCTGGGTACTATGAAGAGTGGTGCAATGGATCCGCCCTAGCGGGTATCGGAGAACATGACATTAAATGGTATACAGACGGGCTAAGACGATCGAGACCCTTTATCTTTCAATATTCCTTTCAATACCAACCAAATCACTTGACGGAATTGAGACGCGGGTGTTCGAGCCAAGCACCCATGAGTAGGTTTTCCAGCATCTTCCAGGCGGAAATATTCGCAATTAGAAGATGTGTTTTATTTAACCTCGATAGGGGATATCGGATTCAGGAGATTGTTATCCTTTCTAATAGCCAGGCAAACTCAGTAACATGGGCAGGAGGAATAAAGTCACCCATTTTTGGGTGCCAGGGATGTGGGCGTTTAGCGGAAAGAGATGACGGACGCTCTGGCATGATGAGTATCCGCCTCGTTGGGTCTTAATCCTTTTGTAGGGTCAGAGTTTTTTTTAGGGGGACATAAGAAAGAGGAGGAGGTGAGAAGGTCGCAACTCTGGAACTCCCTTCCGGGACTAAGGCAAAGATCAGTTTGGTAAATTACCGTCATAAAAGATCGGAGGCATGCATTGGTCTCAGTAAGAACAAGCATTCTTATGGGTTTCCCCACGGGTCACTGAGGACTCAGAGGAGACCTGACGAAGCTAGGCTTGGAGAGTGATAGCATGTGCAGTTTCTGCAGGGTACAACTCCTCACGGACAGCGAGGTTGCCACTCAGAGAAGATTTACAAGCCTGGGTTGTTACCAGGAAGATGAGGAAAATATATCCTCTCTAGAGCCTTCCAGAATATTGGAGTTCCTACGGAGCTTTAATCTGGTGGATGTGCTTTGCGAGATGTTCACCTGCAGCATCTGAGGAGTTGTGGTTGGCCAGCCAACTGCATCCAAGGGGCAGAGCACAATAAACCTGGAGGTCGCAGTGCAGTGGGTCCCCTCCAAAAAAAAAAATATATTCAAAACATTCAATTATGCCAGCGTTTCGAAGAGTTTCCTGTCTTTATCAAGGCATTAATATATAGATAGTCTTGAAGATGTGGAAAAATAGTTTTTAGTGGAACTTTGCTTACAACATTTTATACACCATAGAATCATAAACAAAGAAAATTAAAAATTACTAGTTGCTTGTGTTAAATCATTTACACTCTGTCGTCCTGTAAATGATTTAACACAAGCAACTAGTAACTTTTAATTTTCTTTATTTATATCTCTGTGCTGTACAAAATGTTGTATAAAGTTTCATAGTTCCACTAAAAATTCTTTTTTCAAATCTTCTAGTCTACTATGTATTAAAGCCTCAATAAAGACAGGAAACTTTGTCGAAACGTTGGCATAATTGTTTCTTTCTTGACCGATCCTCACGAAATTTCTTCATAACATAATACATCAACGGTCAACAAATGCTTATTTTTTTATACTATTCGATAGAGTTATCGCCTGGTAGATAGATCTAGAAGCAATAAATTATTCTAAGCTTTTTTCGTACTGCCTCTTGAAAGCTTTTACCTTAATCAGAACTAAAATATCTGCTGGTATTTTTTATCCTGTCCTCACGCGTTGGTCTAGTGGGTAGCGCTCTCGCCTTTGGTGTGAGAATTCAGGGTTCGATTCCCATGAGGGCAAAGTCGGTATTGACACTGCATCTGTAGCGCAGCGAAAGCCAAAACTACAACTGCGAGGGAACCGCGACGTACTTACCACACGTCCCCTTAATACAAATCGCCGTCTGGCAAGCCTTAGCCCTGTAAGGGATGTTGCGCCGTAGAAGTTTTATTTGTTTCTAACCTTGCAATTTCTTCCTTTAAGTTACATACATCTATTTTCAATCTAACAGATTTACCGATTTCAGACTAATAAATTTTTATTGCCAACTTTCTCCTTAGACCATAGATTAAAAAAAAAAGTTAATGTCTATTTTATATTGAATAAATAGTGATTTCTAATATTAAATAATATGTTAGAGGTATTGTACGACACTCATACTATTGATTATTATTATTAACATTGGTGTACATTGGTGCGCACCAATGTATTTTGTTTTTTGTTTGTGTTTTATGTTATAATTTTTTCTCTTTATTTTTGTTTTGTATTGTTCCTGAAGAAGGCAAACTAAGTTTGTCGAAACGTCGAACTTGTCAATTATTAAAAAACAATTACAAAATTTATTTTTTGGTTTTTGTTTTTTACCTTGAATTGGTCGAGAAGCCAACTAATTCTTGTTTCATATTACAACTAACGGCCAACAAAATCTTCTTATAAGATTTTTATTATGTATTCCACTCAACATATCACCTTTTTACACAACATTCACATATGTAAATACATAAATACAAAAACAATTACCTATTGCATTCCACTCAACATATCACCTTTTTACACAACATTCACATACATCATACATATACGCACACTTTTTTTTTTAAATATATAACTAGCAGATTTAAAACTAAAATCTGTGTAAGAACTATTTGGAGCATGTATAATGTTCGTTTGTTCGTTTATTAAGTCTTGTGTCTTGTGTTTATATATTTCGAGTTGTTCTATTATGTCAAGTCCTTTGTGGCCAGAATGTATTAGCTCCATCGTGGTCGTGATGTCATCGGGTTTGTGTTTAGGTAATTGGCATAATTTGAGTCAACTTTGTTGTACTTGTATGATCTGATATCTTCGGAAAATCGTTCCTTGATTTTTCTGCCGGTCTGCCCCACGTAAATGTTGTCACAGTTCGGGCATTTCAACTCGAAACCCCACTGCTGTCATACGCGTCAGTGAACTCGGTACGAGTGCGGATTTTGTTACCTAATTTGTTGTTTGTTCGGAAGGATGTCTTAATGCCCAGTTTTTTGAAAAAATTTGTGTTTGTACGTGTTGCTTCCAATATATGTGAATGTGGCGAATTTGTCTGCTGTTTCTTTGTCAGTCCTATTTCGGTGGTGTGGTTCGTTTTTGAGGAGTATATTAACGATGTTTGTATTGTACCCATTGTTTTTAGCTATTTTGTAGATTGTCTGCAATTCTTGTGCGTGGATCGCGGGTGTGAGGGGTGTGTATTTAAGTCTTTCGTCAGATGTCTGAGTGCAGCTAGTTTGTGTTGGGTAGGGTGGTTGGAATTGTGCGGTATGATAGCATCGGAGGTGGTTGGTTTTCTGTGTATTCCGTATTCCAGTTTATTGTCGGTTCTTGTGAATTTTATGTCTAAGAAGTTGAGGGTGGTGTTCGTTTCCTTTTCGTATGGGAATTTTATTTTCTGGTTTATGTTGTTAAGGTAATGTACTATTTGGTCTATCACACCACAACAAATTGTCAGCTATTTGGTTTAAATGAACTAGAAAATGTGTGATTTTTTATTCGTAACAAAGCAGAAGCAATATTTCATTTCATAGTTGAACTCACAGCAAATGTATCATCATGTGATAATAAGATTATTGTCGGTGATTAAAGAAATGAATAACGAAGAAATTTCTTTTTTAGATAAAAATATGATGATAAAACATTTTGCATTGAAGGCAACGATATAGCAGATAGTATTTGGACGAAATATGCTAATTATGCAAACTAAGTCAGTAAACAAAAATCTATTTTGTAGAAATGCAGAACACATTTTTACAGATTTGAGTCTGCAAAATAATGAGGACCAGACAGAAAAACTTTTGTTATGAAGTTAAGATAGGTAACTTAATTATCATTTCCTAAAAAACGAAATATGTGTAATTATTTAGAAAACAAAATAGCATTTTAATCGGTTTTATTGCGCTCATATTTTTTTCAGATTTGACATTTTTTTCTGGACTTTGTGAAATACTTTCTTCTGTCCGCCATACATATTGCACCATTCCAAATATTATAGCAAGAAATTTATAAAGAAATAATAAGAAAGTATAGAGAAGTTGTTCAGTAGCTGAAGATACAAAACTGAGCATACGTAGTATTACGATAAAAATGACAAATGTATTTATATGAACTTTAATTACACAGATTTCAATATTGAAAAATAATTTCCTGATTAATTATGAGTAATATCGATGAAATAACTGTAATTAAATGGCTGTTAATAATCGGAATGAAGGAATTGTTAAAACATTTAGGAACTTGAAGGAACATAAATATAGTGAGTGTAAATACGGTTGTGCATCGTCCGGAAAGATGATACAAAATATTCGAAAACATACCGGCGAAAAGCCATATAAATGTAGTGTATGTGATTACAGTTGTACAGGATCTGTAAAACTGAAAACACATATAAGAACACATACAGGCGAGAAGCCATATAAATGCAGTAAATGTGATTACAGTTGTTCACAATCTGCAAATTTGAAACGACATATGCGAACACATACAGGCGAGAAACCATATAAATGTAGTGTATGTGTTTATATTTGTGCAGATTCTGCGAATATGAAACAACATATACGAACTCACACAGGCGACAAGCCGTATAAATGTAGTCAGTGTGATTATAGCAGTGCAAAATCCTCAGATTTGAAAATTCATACGCGAGCACATACAGGCGAGAAACCATATAAATGTAGTGAATGTGATTTTAGTTGTGCAGCATCTAGAGATTTTAAAAGACATATGCGAACACATACAGGCGAGAAACCATATAAATGTAGCGTATGTGATTATAGTTGTACACGACCTGGAGAGTTGAAACGACATAAACGAACACACACAGGCGAGAAACCATACAAATGTAGTGAATGTGATTACAGTTGTACAGGATCTAGAGAGTTGAAACGACATATGCGAACACATACTGGCGAGAAACCATATGAATGTAGTGTATGTGATTATATTTGCGCAGATTATGGAAATATGAAACAACATATACGAACTCATACAGGCGACAAGCCGAATAAATGTGGTCAGTGTGATTATAGCAGTGCAAAATCCTCAACTTTGAAAATACATATGCGAGCACATACAGGCGAGAAGCCATTTAAATGTAGTGAATGTGATTATAGTTGTGCAGCATCTGCAGCTCTTAAAAGACATGTGCGAATACATACAGGCGAGAAACCATATAAATGTAGTGAATGTGATTATAGTTCTGCAGCATCTACAGCTTTTAAAAGACATATGCGAATACATACAGGCGAGAAACCATATAAATGTAGTGAATGTGATTATAGTTGTGCATCATATACAACTTTTAAAAGACATACGCTAACACACACAGGGGAAAAACCACATAAATGCAGTGTATGTGATCAAAGTTTTATAGTATCTGAAGATTTGAAACGACATATGCGAATACATACAGGCGAAAAACCATATAAATGTAGTGAATGTGATTGTAGTTTTACAGTATCTGGAGATTTGAAGCGACATATGCGAACGCATACGGGCGAGAAACCGTATAAATGCAGTGTATGTGATCATAGTTTCGTAGTATCTGGAGATTTGAAGCGACATATGCGAACGCATACAGGCGAGAAACCATATAAATGTAGTGAATGTGATTATAGTTGTGCAACATCTACAGATTTTAAAAGACATATGCGAATACATAGAGCCGAGAAACCACATATATAAATGTAGTGACATTTGCGCAGATTCTGGAAATATTAAACAACATATACGAAATCATAAAGGGAACAAACCTAGTAAACGTGTTTATTATGGTTATAGAGTGCAGAGTCCCGCGATGTGAAAAAACATATGTGAGCACATTCAGGGGAGAGCCATTTAAATGAAGTGAATGTGATTATAGTTGTTGAGCACCTACAGCTTTTAAAAGGCAATGCGAATACATACAGGCGAAAAACCATATAAATGTAGTGTATGTGATCATAGTTTTGTAGTATCTGGTGATTTGAAGCGACATATACAACGCATAAAGGTGAGAAATGTAGTGAATGTGATTATAGTTTTACAGTATCTGAAGATGTGAAACGACATATCAGAACACGTATAGGCAAGAAACCATATAAATGTAGTTTTGTAGAATCTGGAGATATGAAGCATCATATGCGATCGCATACAGCCGGGAAACCTTAAATGTGCTGTATGGGATCATCGTTTTGTAGTGTCTGCAGACTTGAACGTCATATGCGAGCACATACACAAGAGAAACCATAAAAGTATAGTGAATGCAATTATGGGTGGCGTCAACATTCGTAGTTTATAAAAGTCATGTGCGGATTTCTATAGGTATGTAGCTGCAAAATGTTGTGTTTGCAGTTATTAATAATGCAGTTTCTAGCGGCATAAGCGAACATATCAAAGACCAAAAGTCGTAAAATGTAATGAATACAAATATATCAGAGACCAAAACCCGTAACAAATATAGTCGGTGCGCTTATAGCTGTAGATAATCTGGATACTGCACATACGTATGCTATCACATACAATCGAAAGACCCTACAGAGAATGCAACTGCAATTGTTATCTAGGAGTTTGGAAGTACATAAGCGAATGCCTCCAGCCGAGAAGCTATTGAAAGTTCTCTTTCTAGAGGCTGAGAGATACAGGCACCCAGCAAGAATGGACTTGATGATACGCCGGAGACTATCCTGCAATGCCTTCATTTTTACAATATTTCATTTTTCCAGCAAAGTAACTTTAAAAACTTGCGATCTTCAGGTGCCAAACGTATTTTTAAAAAACTTTTTAATATCTTATGACACTTATCGCTTCCATTCTAAAAGTTTGGGTCTTTTCTCGACATTGTTTGATCCATTTTTCCAAACACATATTTAAAGAATGACCGACATTATCAAGGGCAGAAGCGTCAAAAACGAGGTATTTTGGATCTTGCGCCGCTTTTCCTCATGTTCCATTAACTTCCTCATTCTCAGGAAGGCGCACTATAATGCCATCTGCTAGCCACTCTGAGAGATCATATTCATCAACTTACCTAATTTCACTAGATGTTCTGCCACAACTGCAGTCTTCCAGTTTACTGATAATGCGGGAACCCACATTTCCATGGCAAGCAAACCTTACGCGTTCCTCCATTTGTTCCGTCATAAATTTAAAGGCAGTGATGGCTAGATATATTGGTAATCAATACAATTTTTTGTTATACTAATCTTAATTTCTTAGAAACTAATACCACTTATTTGTAGAAATTTATGTATATCTTTAGAAATAAACATTGCTCTGCAACAGATCAATAGACCTCTCATACCACGTCAAAATTTTGCAATTCTTGTTGCCGGGACCCATACCAAGTTATAATATTCAGAGTAACAAAACATTTCTTAATATTCCATTTTCTAAGAAAAACTTCTATTTAATGTGAAAATTTTCGAAATTGAGTTTTCTCGGAAAAACATAATTCGGGACCTCTGGTGAGAACAAATATTTTATGTGTAGGCTTAAAGAAAAGTTAGAAGTTTCATTATAATTTATATTATATATAAACTGAATAGTTAATCCATGACTTTTATATGGGAGGCCACGCTTCTGATGTTTTATAGAGAGAGGTTTTAATTGCATGTTTTTTTGAGTTGTGATTAGTTGCATCAATCAAATTATTGCACAATTTATAATGTTAATTATCATTCGTTATTGATGAACAGTGATATTGGTAACTTATTATTTCTTTGAAATTGAATAATATACAATTTCCTTTCCTTTAGTGTAAATTTGAGCTGAAAATTGTTTTCAAACAATTTAGTTTTTTTTATTTGATTTAGTTTATTTAGTAAATTTATGTTGTTAATGCATTCCTATTTATTGTTGGTCTTTTAGATATTTTACTAAACTTACACCGTTGTACCGAACGAAAAAGGTCATTCAAAAGACTGTAGACAAACTGGGCTTCCTAACCAATAACATTGGGAATCCTAAGCATATTATTAGCAATCAAGAATAAGTTTCAGCAGGTAACATTCAATTTAATGCACCCACGATGTGTGTCACGGTACGCTTTCATGTTAATATTAGTAAGGTGACCAACTGTTTTTTTCACAAAAGGTGTACGGATGGAATTTCTTTGGTTATGGTGATTGGGGTTGTGAAAAAAGACATCAAGTCGCAACCATTCAGCTATATACTTTTAAAAAAATAATATGAAAATTGATAGAAATTTTATTTTATATACCTATATCATTTTAATTCTTGAAATCATATATTCCTTTAGAATGAATGTTTTTCGATAGTTCTGAATTTTTTTCTAAAAGCGCATGTCAAAACAATTTGCATCCCGCCTGTTGAACTTAACCGTTAATTGTAATTTTTCACAGCTCCAGAAATCATTTGCAAAGGAAAAACTCTCTCCATAGCAGCATTATGCCGGGGCAACATATTGCAAATTCAATTAATAATTTTAAATTTTTTGGGGGAATATACTCTTATTTAAAATGTGAAAATAATTGACCCACCTTCTATCCACGCTAACTTTCTCGTCCAACCATTTTTATCAGTTTTTCTTTATTTAATTAGAAATTTACTTCCTAATTTTGAAGTCTGGTGTAAGTTACCGTGGCATTCACATCGTGTCTGTGAATTTTTATATTTTTTTCATAGTTAAAAGTGTACAAAATAATTGAAATTTGGCAAGTGAGTGCTGCAAGATAAGAGAAATTGATCTGTGGATTTTGGAAAGTTTTTCTCAGCTAGTTTCTGTGAAAAAAGAAAAAATAGATATATATATGATGAACTTTATATATATATATATACATAGCTTAAGATCCTCTACCGATATCCTATTCCGGCCGAAGGTCCTAAACCTAATCTCCTCACAACCCAAACAATTCGTCATCAGATGCATGGGTGTTTCCTCCTCAGTCTCACAAACTCTACAAAAGGGGTCAGGCACGAGTCCCATTATATAGAGATGTCTCCTTAAACCACAATGCCCAGTGAGGAATCCAACCAGATGTCTGAGGGAGTTCCGTGAAAGACATCGGACCCCGCTACTCAAAGCTCCGTCCGGGCCCCCAATGAGCATTTTAGACTGCCGACAACCCACTGCACTCATCCATAAGGATGAGTGCTGTGAGGTCATCCACGTCTGAAAGCCCGACAAACATGTGCCAGAAGACACACCAAGAGCAGGCTCTGGACCAATGAAAGGGAGAGAGGCACCTAATTTGGCAAACCTATCCACCTCATTCCCAAAAATTCCCATATGACCTGGAACCCAGACCAGAAGCACATCCTTTAATGAAGAAAGATCTTCCAGTCTTTTAGACCATTCCAATACCAATCTGGAAGTGAAGACACATGAATTAAGCGCCTTCAACGCAGCCTGGCTGTCCGAGCAGATACAAACACCTTTAAATTAGTGTTACGCACCCTCTCATCCAAAATACAGCAAAGAATTGCATAAACCTCAGCCTGGAAAACGGTGGCCCACTCACCAAGAGGCGCTACCAAATGAACTTTGGTAGTGCACAGAAAATTTAGTTTAATGATAATGATGTCAATAATCTTTATAATAACTTTATAGAAGCATTAGAACTAGCACTGTTCGATTCAGGGTTAATGTTCTATAAGAAGCAGAGTAGTAACAATCAAAATTTTGATAACAACTGCTGGTTTGATTCTGAAAATAAGCATAACAAAACTATCTTACGCCGCAAATATAGACTTTTCCTGAAATATAAAACATCAGCATTATTTAATAACTATATTCATTATAGAACTTTGTATGGAAATTTAATTAATTGTAAAAGAACGAATATCATAATTATTCGATGATATTCGAATACCAATATCAAAACATCCGAAATGTAAAGAATAGTTCGCAGTTAAATCTCTGAAAGGTTATAAAACTTCAATAAATGAAATCACTTTAATGGATTGGACAAAAATTTATAAAAATCTTTTTGGTAAGAAAATATTATTAGACAAAATGTTCTTTTCAGTAAGTGACCCTTTTCTGGATATTCCAATAACTCTAGATGAGTTGTAAGTAGCAATCTCTGTTTCAAAAAATAATAAAACTCCTGGATTTGATAATATTATTTATGAAGTTTATAAGAATGTTCCAGCTGAATGGGAACACTATTTATTGAATATGTACAATACTATTTTGAAAAACGAAAATCTTGGTCAAAATCTAAATTAACTCTTCTTTATAAGAAAGGAAATAAAAAAGACCCAGAAAACTACAGAGGCATAGCGATTTTAAACAATATAGCAAAACATTTTACTAGCATACTAGCTCGCAGATTATTACATTGGGCAGAATTTTGGGGTCTATTGCCAGAGGAGCAGGCAGATTTCCGAGATGGTAGAGGTTGCCTTGACCATGTTTTTACCTTGATGTCTCTAATCGGAATAAATCTTAAAAACAAAGGAGCATATATATATATATAAGTAGTATTTGTTGATTTTAAGAAAGCATTTGATTCTATCAATCACAATCTATTATGGGACAAATTATTTAAAAAGGGTGTAAGTGGGAAAATTATTAGAATAATTAAAACCTTTTATGAAAACGCAGCTTTACAAATCAAAATAAATCAGGAGTTATTGGAAGAATTATTGGAGTAATTCTGTAAAATGATTTTTTAAAGGTTCATCCCTCGTGTATACCTTAAATGAAAATTGCCCAATTTGTAGAGATTTCTACCGGCCTTCTGCAAGGAGAAAGCCTTAGTCCGGTCCTTTTTATTTTATTCATAGCGGATTTAGTGTCATATTTTGAAGAGAATAGGGCCACCGGAATAAAAGTTACCTCATCAGTTCAAACCACTATGCTATTATTTCCCGATGACTTCTGTAGGTCGCAGTGGAATAAGCCCCCCCCCGCGCTTCTATTCTATTCCCGATGACTTGTTAATATTTAGTTACTCCTCGAACGAGGCGCAAAAAAATGTAAAACTCCTAGAACAATATTGTTCCGGAAAATACCTTTCAATAAACTCCAGCAAAACAAAAGTCATGGTGTTCCATAAACCCCCAAAACGAAAAAACTAAATTTTGGAAGGATTATAACTAGAATACGCGAAGACTACACTTATTTGGGCGTCCCTTTTTCTTCAAGTGGGAAATTCAAACTTGCTTCTGAATACTTTTTACAAAAGTCTTCAGTGGCTTTTTCAAAAGTAAACGTGACGCATGGCAAACCAAAATGACTTTGTTTGATTCCATGGAAGTATAGTCATTAAGATATTTAGAATTAATTAAAATAGCCCACGCAAAGTTTTTAAAAAACCTATTTTATTGGCCTCGTTAATCCCCACACTACATGATAAGACTAGAATCCGGTAGCCGCCGTTAATGTGTTTTTTTAAAAGAATAGTTAATTTCTGGATTAAACTCATCTCTCTTCCAGATGGAAGACTGCCTAAAACATGTTTTCAATCATTATACTCCTTAGATGAGAATAACCTACATAACAATGAATACAGTTGGGTAACAATCGTTAGAACTTGGGGGGAACGATTGGGTGACCTCAAATTTTACCGAACGGCAGATAAACAATTAGCTTTAAACAACAAACAAAATATTATAGAAAAATTGGAAAATAAACTACTTAGTGAAGATATAGGTCGGGTATTTAATTCAAAATTTAGTCACATTTACAGAAATATAATAAATTATAATTGTTATGAACCTCAAACGTATTTACAATTTTTTGTTAACATAGATAGCCAGTAAAATAGGGCCACCTAGAACCATATAGAAACCGGAAAATACCTTTCAATAAACTCCAGCAAAACAAAAGTCATGGTGTTCCATAAACCCCCAAAACGAAAAAACTAAATTTTGGAAGGATTATAACTAGAATACGCGAAGACTACACTTACTGTACGAGGCTTACTGTAATTGGCAGTAAGCCAATTGAGGCTCGCCAGTAGTAATTCTGTAAAATTATTTTTTAAAGGTTCATCCCTCGTGTGTATACCTTAAATGAAAATTGCCCAATTTGTCGTTATAACAATAAATCCATTAGAACATTTGTTATTGGAATGCTCTGCCAATTTGCCAAACTTTAAAACTGTTTTTAGTAAAACTCTGCGGAATGCAATGATCAATGTATTGAATATATTTTATCATTAAATACAATTGACAAATTAAATTATTTGTATACACTTCTTTTAAATATTTCCAAACTTGTACCCCAATAAAATATTCAGATACTCAAATATGAATGTGTGTGTATATAATTCATTTATCACAAATAAGATTAATTCAGTTAAGATGTTCAGCCACAGTGTTTAGTATTTTTGTATATATTTAATTATTTTTAATGTGGAGAATGTTATATTATAATCATGTCATTGTACTTTTAGAGTATTCAGATATATTTCAGATAATAGATATTTCTAATATTTTCCTTTCTTTTGGCTGCATGCATGACAATTCACTAATATTAGTAATCCTTTAATTTATATTGATAATTGTATTAATTTCATTTTTATTATTTTTTTTATTACTGTAAATGGCAATACCTTTACTTTTTATTTTAGATATATATATATAATAACAATATAAGTTATTGTTTTATTTTCTCTTTGTAAGAACCAGGTTCATTGTAGAAGTTATTACTTTAACAATGAATATAATTGTGGGGGTCTTGTGGTTAATAATTGTCAATTAATACAGATATTCTCTATATTTGAACACAAGATACAAAATGTTATCCACCACAATATAAAATGTATAATTTAATAAACATGTTCTCTTAACTCAACTCTGATGCAACTGTAACCTTACTACTGCTCTCGCTTATGAGTTATGACAGTGATGCCTCTACACATACCCCCTGGGCAGTAAAAAAAAATGAAAAAAAAAATTTGAACAATAGAGACTGATGATACAAAAAAAATGAAATACAAGAGGTGATAATAACGAGAGGTGGATAAGAATATGAACAATTATAATATCAACTGATAGAAGTTAAAATAATTCAAAATGATAGTTTTTGTTATAGTAAAAGTCACAAGAACTTGGAAAGAAAACGAATCACTCTGCCACTACGGGTCGTTGAAGTCTTCGGAAGTTCTTCATGGAGGGCAGTCTGTGGTTGTGAGGTAGTTTTGCAGGTGGAAGATCCTTGTTTTCATTAACAAAATAAGCAGGTTTAAGTCTATCGATGGAAACATCCCGTTTCTTTCCATTGACGGAGATGGTATAATATTTGTCTCGACGTTTAAGTACTTGGTACGGACCCAGGTAAGGTGGTTGAAGGGATTTCCTCATCAAATCTTGCCTAACAAAAACGTAGTCTGTTTCCGATAGGTTTTTAAAGACAAAAGTTGGGCGATGTCCATGTCGTGATGTTTGCGTTGGTTTGAAGTGTTGAAAAAGTGTACGGAGATTAGATATGAAATCTGATGGATTGGTGAGAGGCTTGTCGTTAGGGATGAAAAATTCCTGTGGTAAACAAACGCAAGGGTTGACCTAAGACCATTTCTGCAGGAGTTGCCTTGATGTCTTCTTTAAAGGCGGAACGAATACCTAACATAACAATAGGCAAGGCATCGGTCCATGAGAGCTGTGGATGGCACATCAAAGATGCCTTCAGATGACGATGGAATCGCTCCACCAAACCGTTAGAAGCGGGGTGGTAAGATGTAGTGCGGTGATGTACAACTCCAAATAATTGCGTTAAATTTTGAAATAATTCGGCCTCAAACTGGCGTCCACGATCGGTCGTAATATGTGCTGGAACGCCATAACGACTCATCCAACCAGAAAATAGTTCTTTTGCAACGGATTTTGCGGATACATCCTGTAGTGGAAGGGCTTCTGGGAAACGAGTAAATCGGTCGATTATGGTTAAACAGTATGAATAACCGTTAGATGGTGGTAAGGGGCCAATTAAATCGACATGAATGTGGTCGAAGCGCTGATTAGGCAGAGCAAAGGATCCAACAGGCGCCTTAACGTGGCGATGAACTTTAGATTGTTGACATCGTAGACAAGTACGAGTCCAAGTAACGCAATCTTTGTTAATAGACGGCCAAACATAGCGACTACTGAGTAATTTTTTAGTAGCTCGAATGCCTGGATGAGAAAGGCCATGCAGGGCATTGAAGATGTGGCGACGGCAACTTGCTGGAACGTACGGACGTGCTGAGCCCGTGGAGATATCGCAGTACAAAGGTTTATCAAAATCCGGAGGAAGTATTCGTGCCGGCTGCTGAGATTGAATAGCTTAGAAACTCGACTGTGGGTTTACCAAAACAAGATTTGGCAGTATTTATGACGATACCATTCTCATTAAGACGCTCAAAAAGTTGACGAAGATGAACCAGATGCTGTTCAGAATTTTCAGAGGCTATTAAAATATCGTCGATGTAAGGAAAACAGAAGGGCAGATCTCTAGTGATGTCATCTACAAAGCTGAAAAGACTGTGGTGCGTTCCTCAATCCAAAAGTCATATGCGAAAATTCGAAAAGTCCGAATGGCGTTGTTATTGCTGTCTTTGGAACATCCTCGGAGGCAACCGGAATTTGATGAAAAGCTCTTAAGAGATCTATTGTTGAAAAGATGGTTGTATTTACTAAATTATGAGAAAAGTCTTCAATATGACTGAAAGGAAAACTACATATTATTATTATTATATACTTTTCGAATTTCTTCAAACAGATAATTATCATCAATATCAACTTGTTTTTAATCAGTACAAATGCGACTGTTGAAGAAACATCTTCCCATTCAGTTGCTACATTAAAAGAGTCCACTTCAAGCAAAGTAATTCAGTGAAGTCGGCTGACCAGTGTATTTATGTATAACAAATTTTATAAAAAATTCTAAAACTTCTTTTAGAAATTCATTCGAGGATTGGATTCTTCTAAAATTGAAAGTTTATTTTTAAAACTAGCAGTATGAATCCACCATCCAATCATGCTTTATATTGTGAAATAGTCTTATAATATTGCTCACTTCTGGAGCTGAAATTGTATTGGACCCAATTTCTTGAGTAGTTTTGTGAAAAAATTATGCCTGGATGTGAACAAAATAGAACATTAGTTCTGGTTTATCGTTTTAAAAAACTGTTCAATTCTGTGCACTGATGTCTGCACTGGAGCTATCTGGCCTTTGAAAAGCGTAGGGTTTGATCCCTTCCTAGGCGCAAAAAAAAACATTAAAATAAGAGCAATTTGAGTGGTTTATTACATTCAGTTTTTTTTTATCTGGAAGAGATTTTGGGGACTTGTTTGATTAGGCTGCAATGTCCGATTTCAAAAATTATTATCAAAAACCTATGGCGCAACAGTTCATAAAGGAACAGCGATATGTTGGGGTACGTGTGGTCAGCATGCCGCAGTTGCCTCTGACCTTCGCTACCTATGATGCCACTAACTGTAGCTTCCCATTTTTTCTCACAATGCCTGGGTCAACACCAACTTTGCCCTCACGGGAATCGAACCCCGAATTCTCGCACTAAAGGCGAGTGCGCTAGCCACTAGACCAACGCGTGAGGACAATTATTAACAATTAAATTTCTAAATGAGACTAATTGGTTAAGTAGAAGTTCAGCAATCAGTCCATTTCACATCAGATATCTATTTAATTTTTACTGGTACTCTTTGTAAATACACATATAAAATTTTTTTAATAAAAGTTTTTTATTCTAATCTATTTAATTTTTAACAATATTCGCCAATGATAGGCGTCATTTAATTTTAAGAAATATATTTGAAAAACTTATTTAAAAATTTATAACAAGCCAATTGCTTTTTTAGATAATATGCGAGACAAAACACGTTGCATGATGGTGCGATACAGCACACAGTAACAGGATGGATATTATTAATTGGCAAGTTATCTTAATGGAGTAAATTTAACTTTTTTCCTATACCAGACATATATAGGAATCCACATACAGAAATCAATAAAAAAACCATCCTTCCTATTGTAAGTTGTATTTATGACTTTTATTAAACAACATAATTAGAAAAATATGTTACAGTCTTTGTATAAAGTAATTTAAACTAAATTATTTGGTTCTTATTGTTGTTAAATAAGTTTCCAAAATTTTACAGCTGAAGAAATATTTTTTTTTTTTGCAGATTTGGCATTTCTTTTTGGGAATTGTAACATTACATTCTGCTGCCAACATTATATTTGATAACCCATGGGATTATTGCACAGAAATATTCAACGGAACTCTTATGAAAGTGAAGAATACGTATAGCAACATATAAAATCATAATGAGCATGAAGAGGAAAAACCCTTTGAATAAATATTAATAACATGAAAAAACATCTGTCCATATAGTAACTTTAGAACATATCCGGACCAGAAGTCATATAAATGTAGCATGTTATTATATTTGAATTAGAATCAAATATATGAAACAACATTCGAAATATGAAACATGCCATATGTATGTGGTAAATGCAATCTTAGTGGTTCACATTATAAGAATTTTAAAATACATTTTCTAAAACATCAAGGCGAAAGCCAAGTAAGTGTAGTGAATGTGATTGTAGTTGCACAACGTCTAGATACTTGAAACTACAATTAACAGCATATAGCCATAAATGTAATAAATATGATTATAGTTATATAAAACTGGAAATATGAAAAGAGATATACGAACACTCGCAGGCGAGAAACTATATGAATGTAGTGAATGCCGTTATACTTGTTCACAGTACGAGAATTTTAAAAAACATTTGCTAAAACATACAGGCGAAAAGCCATATAATTGTAGTGACTGCGATTACAGTTGTACAGTATTTGGATATATGAAAAGACATATACGTACACACACTGGCGAGAGACCGTATAAATGTGGAGTTTGCGATTACAGTGGTAAAACATCTGGAGCGTTGAAAATACATATACGTACACACACTGGCGAGAGACCATATAAATGTAGTGAATGCGATTATAGTAGTGCAATATCTGGAGTCTTGAAAAGACATATACGAACACATACAGGGGAGAAGCCATATAAATGTAATCAATGTGATTTTAGTTGTACAGCATCTGGATATATGAAAAGACATTTACGAACACACACTGGCGAGAGGCCATATAAATGTAGTGAATGCG
This sequence comes from Triatoma infestans, assembly GCA_011037195.1. Taxonomy (NCBI): domain Eukaryota; kingdom Metazoa; phylum Arthropoda; class Insecta; order Hemiptera; family Reduviidae; genus Triatoma; species Triatoma infestans. The sequence goes on from JAAEAF010008530.1 coordinate 22,705, forward strand.
ATTATAGTGGTAAAACATCTGGAGACTTGAAAACACACATACGTACACACACTGGCGACAAACCTTATAAATGTAGTGAATGCGATTACAGTAGTGCTATATCTGGAGTCTTAAAACGACATATACGAACGCATACAGGCGAGAAGCCATATAAATGTAATCAATGTGATTTTAGTTGTACAGCATCTGGATATTTGAAAAGACATATACGAATACACACTGGCGAGAGACCACATAAATGCAGTGAATGTGATTATAGTGGTACAACATCTGGAGACTTGAAAACACATATGCGAATACATACAGGCGATAAGCCATATAAATGTAATCAATGTGATTTTAGTTGTTCATCATCTGGATATTTGAAAAGACATATACGTACACATTCTGGGGAGAGACCATATAAATGTAGTGTATGCGATTACAGTAGTACAACATCAGGAGGATTGAAAATACATATACGAACGCATACAGGCGAGAAGCCATATAAATGTAGTCAGTGTGATTTCAGTTGTACAACATCTGGATATTTAAAATGTCATATGCTAATACATACATGCGAGAAGCCATATAAATGTAATCAGTGTGATTTTAGCTGTACAACACCTGGACATTTGAAAACTCATATACGAACACACACAGGCGAGAAACCTTATCAATGTAATCATTGTGATTTTAGTTGTTCAACGTCTGGATATTTGAAAAGTCATATACGAACACATACAGGCGAGAAGCCATATAAATGTTATGAATGCGTTTATAGTTGTACAACTTCTGGAACCTTGAAAAGACATATACGAACACATACAGGCGAGAAGCCATATAAATGTAATCAATGTGATTTTAGTTGTTCAACATCTGGGTATTTGAAAAGTCACATAAGAACACATTCTAGCGAGAAGCCATAAGACTAGTGAATTTGATTACAGTGGTACAACAACTGGGCATTAAAAGACATGTCCGGACACAGCTCAACAACCATATAAATGTAGTGAATTTGATCATAATTCCACAACATCTGGAGACATGAAAAGACATTCAGGCGAGAATTTGTATGTTGTGGTTGCGATTATAGTCGTATAGGATCAGAAATTTTGAAAAATCATATGCGAAATCATCTTAATTAGACAGTTCCTTATTAAATTATAATTAAATGAAAGGAATTTTATAAACTGCGTGCCTTAGAAAATTGCATCATCCTTAAGGGACAAATTTCGATTGTTGAAAGTTTAAACAGATTTTATGTATCTCAGTTACCATTATCGAAATGTAAGAAGTTTATGATACAAAGGGTCAATTTGGTAAACAAACCAAAATTAGTTCTGTGAAGGTTTTATTGTACAAAATAATAATCTTTGGCTAGTGTTTATGAAATTAAGTGATCCGAATGTATAGTAATGAACTTCTGCTATGCCGAGAATTGCCAGAAGATAGCTTTATCGCACAGTTACCGAATTGACAGTATACACGAAATTGGTATCTTCTGGTAAGATATTGCGCGCCAAATATGGAGAATGTATTCTGAGGAAGGCATCCTCAGTACCGTTGTACTGGAAGTGGACGTCCTCGGAGAACTAATCAACGCGAAGATCGTTTCGATCGAAACAGATTGTGTTTAAGGGATGGAGAGGCCGTGGGCTATTGCGGTGGAGTGGATAAACCAATTTAAGTCCAAGGATGTCCATGCGAACAGTTTTCTGATTCGTCGTTTGCTCTTCATTCCTACCGTCGAAGTCGAAAGCTACATTGACTTGTCTTCGTAAGGCTACTAGCCTCCAGTGTGTCATAAAAGACGGTAGTATGTCAACGAGTATGATCACATTCTCTTTAGCGACGATCCAGTTTTGTCTCTGGCAAAATGATAACTCTGACAAGATCCGGGCTGAAAGGCACAATTTTGAGTTTGCTGCTCGAACTCATAGCGGCATTACACCAGGTGTTATGCGATGCCATTGGTTTAGCTCACCTCTCATCTAATATGTCTATCTCATTTCTTTTAACCAATCTAATCAATTTTAAGAACTGTTGAACGGTGAGTGGAAAAGAAGCTAGAGCTAATGTGTGTTTTTGTATAATAAAATGATTTCTTATTGTTATCATTTACATTAATTAGTAAGCATTGTATGATTATTGTCTCTTGCTGCTGTGTGCGATTTTTGTAAATTTTTGCTTAATATTTATTCTTGTTTTGTTTGTCATAAGATTGGCTTAATGTCTGGAAAACTTATTACTATACATTTTTAATTTTTAAATAAATAATTTTTGATAAATAAACTTACATTCCTGAATAAAAATAACTTATTTATGTGATCATTATGTGACTATTAAATTCAATTTTAAAGATGATTACCCAAATAATTCTAGGATGACTATACTATGGGATACTATGGCGCTACCGGAAGTGCAATGCGGCTTTAGAAAATGCCGGTCATCCTTGTCAACTTATTTATTTTGGATAGTATTTCTCAATTTAAGTTAGAATATAAACGCAGTGACTTTTCTGCAATCTTCTTGGACTATAAAAAAGCTTTTGATAGTGTGAATCATAACCTCTTATGGTATAAACTAAGTCATTTAGGCATTACCTCAAAGTTTATTAGAATTTTAAGAAATACATATGAGAATACATACATTAGTCTGAATCCGGGAGGGGCTTTTACCGAAGAAATAAAACTAACTAAAGGCAATCTTCAAGGGGAAGTTCTTTCTGGATACCTATTCAGCTTATTCATTAGCGACGTTGAAGATTTCTTCCGAGCGGCTGTTTGGGTCTATACTCGTTTCTCATGTTCACAAACGGGTAGGAGTTGTATCAATCGATACGACTTGCATTACCTATGAGCTTGTTCCCACCTTTATATAATACTTTTACAAGCCCTATTTTCCAATGACTGGGAAAGTATCCCAGTCTCAGGCATCCCTTGAAAAGGTCAAGCAGATACTGCCTTAGAACGTCCTCATTTTTCCGGATAATTTCTCCATTTATCATATCTATTCCTGAGGCCTTTTTATTCTTGATTTCGCCAATAACAAACTTCAAATCATATATATCAAATTCAGTTACGTATTCAGCTAGAGCAGGTGACTCATAGCTGCTTCGCGACGACGTTCTTGCAACAAAGGTCATCCAGAGGGTCATCCTCGGGTTAGAATGTTTAGTTATCAGATGGTGAAGCCTTACATTGTACTGAATGTCTTCTTTGGGAGAGGAAAGCTTAAGAAATCTCAACTTATCTCTTTAGTCCCAACCATCTAAAAACAATCTGCCTAGAAAAATGTTTGAAATAAAAGTAATAGGTTTATACATACATGTATATCTTGTTTAAGGGAATATCTTTGGAGTCATTTCCGAAAAAAACCCGCGAAACTTTGAAAATCTCATTTTCGATAAATATTTTTCATAAAACTTGGAATTGTTCAACTTATTTAACTGCCATCTTACTATTAGTACCAGAAAGTTTCTGTATTTTAAAGTAGTGTTTAGAGGAAAACCTACTTTCAATAAGTGCTCAGTTGATTCCCGCCAGGTCCCGGCACCCGCAACCACCTCTGTATTTAGATTAACTGGTATCAGGTCAGTTCTTGTCTTATTAGCTTGCACCTTTTAAACAATTCCCCAAGGATCTCTATTGCCTTCTGTTTCCACAAACTCCCGCCAACTTGAGGTCTTGGCCTGGAACACCATCTTTTTGTAACGCCTTCTGGCACCCCGATACTCATCTGTATATCTCTGATAGGATTCATCATTTTGTTCCCGTTGGTATCTTCTTCGCTTCGTGGCTACATCTTTTTTGGCTGCCGTTAGCTCCCGGGTCCACTAAGGAACCAGCGCGTGCGAGTAGTATTTACTTTAACAACTTCTCACTCACGCCTGCTGTTGCCTCAGCCAGCTCCGTGACTGCTATATCGACACCAGCGATAGTATCCCCTTGGATATGTATGGTGTCGATACTGCGCTGGAGGAAGTCTTGTATCTTTCTCAATCTGCATGTTTGACTTGAGTACCTTTCTAGACCCTCGTAGGTGGGACATGACTTGGTGTCCCAGGCAACTTCGAAAAGTATCGCCCTGTGATCACCACTTATCCAGTCTACCACCTTCCAACCATGCACTTGTCAACAGCAGAAGCTGTACACAATCACATCCAGGTTGTGCTCAGCGCAGTTACCATTTCCTGAAAACGTCTTTAAATGTCCGGGCACGTTCACGACACACAAATCATCCAACGTGTCATCGTGCCACACGGGTGACCAAGCATTTATGTCCGCGGCTACTGTTATACTGTTATCTTTTCCCTCTATTTCTTGTAAGAGCTGGCTTAGATGGGCTGAAGACGACGTTATGTTGCACGATGGCTGGCAGTAAAGGCTTACCAGCATCAACTCAACGCCATTTGCCGCAGTTAACAGCATACATTACAATGACTGGTGTTGGCTGAGGAAGATGCAATAGAGTGATATCCAGATTGCACACCGCGACAGCAGGCCATATCGCAGGAAGCATGAACGATACGATGCTTCAAGCCCAGACCCTTAACGCTCGCTTTGAATGTGTAGGGCTCCCGGATTAACGCAACATCAATTACTTTTGAATAGATAATATCGTGTGCCTCGGCCCATTACTGTTTTTGAGCGTTGCGCATTTGGCTGCAACACTTTCAGGCCTCTGTCCCCAGAATTACGGGCTTCTTCCATAATCTATGCTAACCATTTGTCGGGTTAAAGCATTCAGTTACGCTGGGAATCTCAAACTCTTGACAGAGTGGCTGTGCGGCTTTCGGAACACAGGCGACACATGCCGGGGCTTCGGCTTTATTTGGGCACTTATCATAAACATGTCCCTTAGTGGCGCAGTATCCGCAAGTCGGTTCTAGACAGAACGAGACACCTATCTTGAAATAAAGGTAAAAATTTAATATTACATATGAGTATTAAACTGATGCTGATGGCGCTAATAGAAAAACGGTAGATTACTTTTATGGGCGACTTCATGTATCGCACAAGTGGCATCTACCAGCTTATAATAAATCAAATTAAGTAGTGAGTTACAGATATAAAGGATGAGAAAGATAGGAAAATTATCTTTACTCACAGATGGTTGTAAGAATTTAATATAAGCAATGTGCATCTGCCAGGTTTAACGCTACTGCCTGAGGTTGGTTGAATTAATTGTCACCACAGCTGTAAAGGCCCTTAATAGGCACTAATTAATGAATTCATTATAAATTGTAAGAAGGGAAGAATTTATTGTGGATCGATTGGAAGAAGGGTTGTCACGAACTGAGGCTATAACGGATTATACAAGTCAGGAAGTAAATACAACACCTAAACATGGAAGAAGCAAAACACTCAAACAAATTCAGAATTAAACAAGACATCAAAGTAATCTTCAAGATGAGTAATAATAGAGTAATGTCGTCTCTTCTAGAGCGTCTCTCGGAAGTGTGTGTCTATTAGCTCTCCACGCGGAGAGGGCTCATAGTGTTAATTACCCCCTGCCTGGGATGTGGCGGGACCTAGGAGTAGGCGATTAAACTAAAAAACTTACGAATTTCGACTGCACAACGAAGCACCTTAAAACCCCAGAAATACGTAACAAGTGGAATTGAGATTCATAGATAAAATTTGATTATAATCCGAAATGCTGGGCAAAATACTAAAATTATGAGGCAATTCAAAGATTTTTTTACATAAAGGTTTAGGATAATCATTATTATAAAAAAGCTTGGAGAGGTTATTTATGTTCTTTTCGTGAAATTTAGTGTGGCTAAGGGTGAGGACGCGTTTTGTGAGTGCTTTAAGGAAACAGATTTTTTTGGGGATAGGGATAATAAGAATTAAAATCTAAATAACGGTCTGATCGTTCGAACGTAATAGGAAAAACTCAACTTTTTGGAAACGCTACATATAAAAAACAGAAAAATTATTTTAATTAGGACACCTATTTATTTTCCAATAAGTTGTCATGTTTTTTGAAGTTTTTAACATTTCTTATTACTTTCTCTTACCCCTAGTTACTTTTATGTAAGTAATAGGGAAGGTAATAAAAGTAATAGGAAAAACTCAACTTTTTGGAAACGCTACATATAAAAAACAGAAAAATTATTTTAATTAGGACACCTGTTTATTTTCCAATAGTTGTCATGTTTTTTGAAGTTTTTAACATTTCTTATTACTTTCTCTTACCCCTAGTTACTTTTATGTAAGTAAACCAATAAATTTATAAATTAATCTATATATTTTATTTTCTTTTACATTCTGGTTTTTGTTTCTCGATTTTGTCTTTCTAAAAAGAACCCTTTGCATGTTGTAGGCCTTGATAAAGACTATATATTTGTCGAAACTAAGCAAAAATATGTGTTCGGTCGCGGCACCTTTGAGGCCTAACTTTTCATACTGCTTCTTTCTATTTCAATTTTTATAACTCTGATTATCGCTTTTGTATTTCTAATTCCTTGTATTTCCAAAACACTATTTCCTTTTCATTTCATCGCTTCCCCTCACTTTCCCCTTCTTTCTCCATTGTTGATAGGATTGGCGGCGCCTTTTATGTTGCGGGGTTGCCCCTCTTACTTTCCACACCCTTAGATATCCTCTGTCCCTTTATAAAATTACTTCACTTCCTCACTTAATTTTGACGAATGAACTTCGCCAAATTTACTTACCGCGCCTCTCCAATGCATAAAAGTGTTTATAGCCAATGCTCACCGGCAAAGTGTTCCTTCCTTATACTCGCCAAACAAAAATATCCAAATTCACACTTTTACCCTTGAAGTACGCCTTCCGCGTCTCTCCAAAGTGCCAGTGCCAGGAAAACTTCATAGGAAGACTACCACACCTTGCTACTTCAGGAAGAGTTCTTGGAAGAACTGCGCTACTCCAGCTGTTAGGGTCTATCCGCACCTCCCATCTCTTACTAACGCTCTCTTCTCTCTTACACACACACACACACTCTTCTTTTCAAATAACGCCACATAAACACACCCCTTTCTCGCCTATTTCTCTCTTTTCCCTTTCGGCTTCTTCTAACATTGAGCCTAACTGTCCTATCATTATGTGAATATACGTGACTAACTTTTGTAACCATGTAATCGTTACTTTCTCTTCCGCGGTAAGATTACCCCTTTTAGACTTTATTATTCTCTTTATAATATAAGTTCTGATTTACTTTAGGGGCAAAAAAATACTGGTGAATGCATTTGCATTTCTTGTGTATGTGTGAATGTTTAGGATTAGAATAATTACAATTAGGAATGACTGCATGAATGAATATGGGAAGGACCAATGCCGGCCAGGGGTGGCAACTTTTGGTCCTGTAGGAAGTCTTCCTGCACTGTTTTAATTTTAGGAGCCACTTTCTTTTGTAGGAGAGGGTCTGAGCCGGAATTTGCTATAAGAATGATTGCTGTCTAAATAGTGTATAGAATTTGGCGTAGTTTTAAGAAAAAGAAGTGCCAGAAATATCGAGTAATCACCCCAATTGTTATTTTAGTTGTATGAAATGATTGTGGTTAGAATGAATGAATTTATTGGTTTGAAATCGGTATGTGCATGTTAGATTGTAAGCTGAGTATAGGATATGAAGAATGTTAATGGGACTGAGGTGACATGGTCCAACAGATGTGGTTGTATTGGGTTGTTAATCAGTTTTGCTTAGGTTATAGAGAAGAAACAAGGTATATATGTATATTTATAATGATTATATATACATATATTGGATATCGGCATATGATATTTATTGGTAAGCCGAAAAAAAATATATTCTTATAATGGCAGAAATAGCATGGAAGCTAATCCAAAACAAATTCTGATATTTGTACGGTCAGCAGGGTCTCTTCCAACTACGTAGTTGCCCTAGTATAAAGCATGTGCATCGCATCCTCCCGAAAGGAGATTCATTGGATTCTTGAAACCCGGCAAATGATACCAATCTGCTGGATCCAATTTTCTTTTATCTCCTTGCACCAGTTGCTTACAAATAATCCATTCATTCTTCCTCTTTATCGAATCTAAGGCTATTGCTGAATCACTCCAATAATGTGCCCTGCAGTTTTCTATTCCAAGTGCTCTTTCCACCTTTGCGCATAATCTTGCCGCAATAAATGCGGTCATTAACTCCAACCGAGGAATCTATATTTGTTTTATGCGGACTATTCTCGTTTTTGCTTGCATTAAGATAACAGAAATCCTTGTAATCTCACAAAAAAAATTGCAGCATAGAGGCGCTTACTGACATCACATAGGGAATTGAAAAACATATAGGAATGGAAAGACATCATAACTAATTGAGGCTTCATCTAAAGCATGTAAAGTGATGCTACTGGGAAGAGTGGGATACACTGGGTGCGGTGGATATTTTCTATCTAAGCATGAAACCCTTTTACATAATTAGCAGGTAATTCATTATCCCATCAGTTTTTTGTGTCATTAAATTAGATGCAACCATGACTGGATATAAGAAGGACATACGAATCCAATTGGAACGAAAAAAGATCCTATGTGCTCTAGACAAAAGCGTTTTAATTATTTTTTGAGTTACCAAGTCTACACTATCATGTTTGCAGAAGATCAATAGTCAGTGTCCCAAAGCATACCTAATTCATTTTGGGAGCAGATTTATATTTATATACATTATCCAGATGTATTCGAAAGGGAGCACTAGCCCAACCACGAAGTTCAAATTTACCTGATCTCATTAAGTCGGTAGACTCATTGACATTTGAAGGTCCTTCTACATAGAAACGCTACTGACATAATTATCCTCATAAAAGGAAGCCCTTCAATTGTTTAGCTATATTCGTTTTCTCCTTTGGTGCTCTTTCTACTTGGTGAGATATAAGTGGTGCCCAGAAAATGGACTCGATGATGCGCCAAAGGATACTCTGCAATGACTGAACTCCATTATTTATTGCAACCTTCACTTTTCCACCAAAGAAACTTTAAAAACTTGCGATTCTCTGTGCCAAACTTATTTTCAAAAACGCCTTCTTAATATCTTCTTGACACCTATCGCTTCCATTAAATTTAATTAAAAGTTTGGGTATTTTCTCGACCATGTATCACATATTTAAAGAATGTCCGTCACTATCAAAGGCAGAAGCGTCCATAACAAGATGTATTGAGGTTCTCGCGCGGCTTTCCTTCAATACACCTCTATAGGGAAGATAATAAGTTCCATTAACTTCCTCATATTATCAGTAATAATATCTCTTCTTCCTCAGATATAATACAGTTTTTCTGTTATACTAATTTTAATTTTTAATAAATCAATACCACTTATTTTTATAAATGTACATAATATAACTTTAGTAATAAACTCAGTTCTACAACAGATCAATAGACCTCCCATACCGCGCCAAACTTTGAAATTCTTGTTCCCAGGACCATACCAATTTATAATATTTCAAAACTAGATAAACGGTTCTAGCCCTTATATATGTAATTAATATTCAGAAGTTCAAAACCATTTCGTTCTAATTCCATATTCTAAGAAAAATTGCTATTTAATGTGAAAATTTTCGAAATTGAGTTTTCTCGGGAAAACATAATTTGAGATCTCTGGTGGGGACAAATGTTTTATGAGTATGTTTGGAGAAAAGTTAGAAGTTTCATTATAATTTACATTGTATTTAAATTGAATTGTTAATGATTTTTATTGGGAGGCCATGCCCTTGAGGTTTTAAAGATAGTGGTTATAATTGCAGGTTTTTTGAGTTGTGATCAGTTTCATAAATCAAGATAGTGAACCACTTATTATGCTAATTGTCTATTATTCGTTATTGATGTTCAGTATTATTGGTAACTTAATTATTTCTTTGAAATTAAGTAATATATAATTTTCTATCTTTTACTGTAAATTTGAGCTGAGAATTGTTTTCGGACAATTCTAAGTTTTTTATTTGATTTTTTATTTAGAAAATTTTTGTTAATGTATTTGTATTTATTGTTGGTCTTTTTAGTTACATTTATAAAACTTACATTGGGAATCCTAAGCATATTTTTAGCCATAAAGAATTGGTTTATACAGGTATCATTAAAGTTTATGCACTCACGATGTGTTGCTGCGGTACCGTTCGCGTTAATATTAGATGGTAATGATGTTAATACCATGTATACAAAAATTTTGAATTTGATAAACAGAAATGCTAGAATTATTCAATGAAGGAATAGAAGAATTCTAAAGAAAAGAAAGAAAGAAGATTCTCTTTCTCTCTCCAGCTCTCTAAAACTTTATAAAGGACAAAACTTGAATTGAAAGCCATATCGATGGACTGTAGGCGTGTGATGTTTCAGTGCGCTTAGATTCACTATATTTCAGCAATAACATCTGAATCCTACTCTATAAAATTTTGTTTGTCATAATATTTTAATTGACTTTAAAAACGTTGATACTCTTTATGGAGGTAAGTTCATACGGTTCATAGAAGCAATTTTAAATGCAGATTACGCCATGTACATATTGCTTCATGTACGTTATTTGATAATTTAATCAGTTGTTATTTTCTTGCCACTTCTTATAATTTACTGACGTTTCTTCCTCTTTTTTTGTTGCGGTTTAGTTTTCTGCGTAGCTGTTTGAGTAACATAGGGAAATTATCAAGTAAATTTCCAAGTGAGAGTAAAGTGGTCAAGTAGGAGTTCAGAAATACAGTAATAGCAATCACTCCAGTTCACATCAGATATTTATTTGATTTTTAGTGGTACTCCCTTATGTTTGAGATGTATAGTTCATGTATAATATACATGAAAAAGTTATAACTTTTTTAATAAAACTTTTCTATTTCATTTAATTTTTAAAATGCTCGTCAATGATGGACACATTAGTTTATTTTAAGAAATATATTTGAGAAACTTATTTAAAAAATTTAGAATAAGCCAATTACTTTTTTAGAACTTTCTTGGATAATAAAGTTTTGTACCTTATTTAAGCCTTTTTTATTTTGTATTTATTTTTCATTCTTGCAATTACATTTTCCCCCAACGTTTCGACACTACACGTGTCATTGTCTAGGGATTTTATCCTCTTATTTTTACAATACTGAAATTGAGTTAAGAATTATAAAATAAAGTAGTAACTTAATTTCAGTATTGTAAAAACAAAAGGAAAACTCCCTAGACAATGACACATGTAATGTCGAAACGTTGGAAGCAATTGTAATTACAAGAATAAAAAATAAAAAAGGCTGTAAATAAGGTTCAAAACTTTATTATCCAAGAAATAGTCAAAATAACAAACAGCCAAAAAACTTCAACTAAAACAATAATTTTTAGATAATATGCGATGACAAAACAAGCTGCATTGATGGTGCTATAAAGCACACAGTAACAGGATGAGTATTATTAATTGGCAAGTTAACTTAATAAATTAAATTTAACTACTTTCCTATACAAGACAAACATAGGAATCCATATATAGAAATGAATAAAAAAACCTCCTTCCTATTGTAAGTTGTATTTATGACTTTTATTAAGCAACATAATTAGCTCTAGAAAAATATGTTACAGTCTTTGTATAAAGTAATTTAAACTAAATTATTTGGTTCTTATTGTTGTTAAATAAGTTTCCAAAATTTTACAGCTGAAGAGAATTTTTTTTTTTTTTTGCAGATTTGGCATTACTTTGTGGAAATTGTAAAATTGCATTATTCTTCCACCTATTTTATTGGAACATTCCGAAATACCAGAAGAATATTTGAACATACAAAAAACAAAATTATTCACATTATATGATAAATCCATAGGATTGCAAAGAAATTGTATAACGGAATTCTTATAAAAGTGAGCAATAAGAATACTAATATAGAAAATCTTAATCAGCATTAAGGGGAAAAGTTCTACTTATAAAATATTAATAACATGAGTGTTATATCTGTGCAGGAGCCATATAAATTTAGTGATTATTATTGCAGTCCTGCAACATCTCGAAATATGAATCAACCTGTACTATCACGTACTGGCAAGAAGCCTTATAAATATAGTGAATGTGCATGGCGTGAGGATAAATAAATTTACTGAATGTATTTACTATGAATTTCATAGTTGGAGAATTTGAAAAGACATTTCTAAAACATACAGGCGAAACTGTAATGAATGCGATTATAGTTAAAAAACATCTATATAGTTGAACCTGCATGCATATAAGAACACATACAGGCGACAAGCTATGTAAATGTAATGAATGCGATTATAGTTGTATTGGAAGCAAAAGAAAAGCAATTTAAATAAATTGTATGCGATTATAGTTTTCTCAATACAGGTACTTAAAAGGGCATAAGCGAACATGCAGAATTGACACCATATAGTGTAGTGAATGCAATTAAAATGGTACACAGTAAGAGAATTATAAAATAAATTTCCTAACATACATACAGGCAAAATGCCATATAAATGTAGTGAATGCAATTATACTTCTACAAGGTCTGGATCCTTGAAACTACATATACGTACACATACAGGCGAAAAGCCATATAAATGTAATCAATGTGATTATAGTTGTACGACATCTGGAAATTTGAAAAGTCATATACGAACACATACATGCGAGAAGCCATATAAATGTAATCAGTGTGATTTTAGTTGTGCAACATCTGGATATTTGCTAAGCCATATGCGAATACACACAGGCGAGAAGCCATATACATGTAATGAATGTGATTTTAGTTGTGCTACATCTAGAAATTTGAAAAGTCATATACGAACACATACAGGCGAGAAGCCATATAAATGTAATGTATGCGATTTTAGTTGTACAACATCTGGAAATTTGAAAACTCATATACGAACACATACAGGCGAGAAACCGTATAAATGTAGTGAATGCGATTATAGTGGTACAACATCTGGAGTCTTGAAAAGACATATACGAACACATACAGGCGAGAAGCCATATAAATGTAATCAATGTGATTTTAGTTGTATATCATCTGGAGTTTTGAAAAGACATATACATACACACACTGGCGAGAGACCATATAAATGTAGTGAATGCGATTATAGTGGTTTAACATCAGGAGAGTTGATAACACATGTCCGTAGACATACAGGCGAGAAGCCATATAAATGTAATCAATGTGATTTTAGTTGTGCAACATCTGGGTATTTAAAATGTCATATACGAACACATACAGGCGAGAAGCCATATAAATGTAGTGAATGCGATTATAGTTGTACAACATCTGGGGACTTGAAAAAACATATACGAAAAGAAAAATGCGAGAAACCATATAAAGGTAATCAACGTGATTTTATTGGTACAACATCTGAATATTTGAAAAGACATATCCCTACAAACACACTGGTGAGAGACCATTCGAATGTAGTGAATGGTATTATAATGGTACAACATCTGGAGAATCGAAATGACATGTCCGGGCACACACAGGCCAACACCCATATAAAGTAGTAAATGCGATCATAGTTTTACAACATCTGGAAACTTGAAAAGACATATGAGAACACGTAGAGGCGTGAAGCCGTATGAATGTTGTGAACGCGATTATAGTTGTACAGAATTGGCAATTTTGGAAGCTCATATGCGGAAAAATCGTGGTTTTACATGTTCCTTATTAAATCATAATTCAATGAAAGGATTTTTAGTAAACTGCGTGCTTTAAGAAAATTGCACCATCCTTAAGGGACAAATTTCGCGTTTGAAATTCGTACAGATTGTATAGACTTCAGCTACAGTTTTTTTATAGATTTACACGCTATCCATGTGTAAGAAGTTTTATGATACAAAGATGATTTATAACAAAGCAAATGCAATACTGTGAAGGTTATATTGAACCAAATATGTTTGAACAATCTTTTCTTAGATTTTATTAAACATAGTGACGTAAATTAATCAGTGCGTTTTAACAGAATGTAGAGTATTGAACTTCTGCTATGCCGAGAATTGCAATAAGATAGCGTTATACGCAGTAACCGAATTGTCGGTATGCACGGTATCATTTCCGAGATATTGGGCCTCGGTTACGGACAATGTCATCTGAGAAGTCACCTGCACGTTGTACTGGAAGTGGACGACCTCGGGGAACTAACGAACGCGAACATTGTCGCCTCCAACAAGTTGAGTTTAAGGGATGGACAGGTTTTGCCCATCAGCTGCGAATAAACTAATTTAAGACTAAGAATGTCCATGCGAACAGTTTGCTGACTTATAGCATCATTCCCACCGACGAGTCGAAGGCTACCTACCATTGACTTGACTTCATAAGGCCACTAGCCTCTAAAGATGCAGCGTTCAACGAGTGTGATTACATTATCTTTAGTGACGATCCGTTTGATCTGTGATATAGATTAACGGCGACGAGGTTCTGGAGTGAAAGGCGCAATTTTGTTTGCTGCTCGAGATCATAGCGGCATTACACCAGGTGCTATTGGGTTTAGGTCACCTCTCGTCTAATATGATATCAGTCTCACTTTTCTTAACCAATCTAATTAATTTTAACAACTGGTGAACGGTGAGTGGAAACGAAGTTAGAGCTAATGTGTGTTTTTGTATAATAAAATGATTTCTTATTGTTGTCAAGTACATTAATTAGTAAGCATTTTATGATAATTGTCTCTTGCTGCTATGTTTGTAAATATTTGTTCAATATTTATTCTTGATTTATTTGTTGTCCTTGTTTAATCTAATTTTTGGAAAACCTATTAATTATATCTTTTTTAATTTTTAAATAATGATTAATTTTTGGCATCTATATAGAAGCATTGGTAGAAATGGAAATTTAAAGAAAATAGCTTTATCAGAAGATAGACTTCTGAGTCATTTTGGAATTTTCGCTTAAACGGCTACTACGATTTTGTTTAAAATTTGAATTCTAACTGCACAGATATAAGCGAATCACTTTTATTGAAAAGTTTTTTCTGTATAAATTGATTTATTGGGTATTGAGAAGAATGTCGTTTTAAATCAAACGTTTGTTTAGTGTAGTGGGCTGGCGCTATCTTCTGAATTATGGGGTAAACATAATGAATTTGTACCTGCTATCTGTGTTAATCAATAAATCCATCCCATCCTTATGTCAGGGCGAGAACAAAAATGCGAGAAACCATATAAAGGTAATCAACGTGATTTTATTGGTACAACATCGGAATATTTGAAAAGACATATCCCTACAAACACACTGGTGAGAGACCATTCGAATGTAGTGAATGGTATTATAATGGTACAACATCTGGAGAATCGAAATGACATGTCCGGGCACACACAGGCCAACACCCATATAAAGTAGTAAATGCGATCATAGTTTTACATCTGGAAACTTGAAAAGACATATGAGAACACGTAGATAAACATGTCCAAGTTTAAAAAAATGTTTGTCAATAAAAGAGAAAATCGGATAATGTTGCTTACGAGATTTTTTGGATCATTATACTGAAAAAATTATTTTAGCATTATATTTCATTCCTTTATATTATCACGAAAAGACACTCACAGGTTGCATACACAGAATGCTCTATCCCTAAGTTCGATTTAAAACATTCTGGTACAATTGATTTTAGGCGTTTTGTGGAAGCTGGGACCACAGACTTCTCTCCATTATACCATTTAATATTTGAGCTTTCCCTCCATGTGTTCTATCTAGAAGGCAACTTTATTTTTAGAAAGAGTACTTAGTTTTAAGAACATTCATCAGTTATTTGCATTTACTCAATTTCAGTCAGGTTTTTATTACTTTTTCTTATTGCTGTTTGTACAATATATAAATAAAAAATAATATAAAATTAAATAAATTTAGAAAAAAGATATATTAAATATAAATTAAGCAAAGATACAGAAAGGGAAAATAATTAATGGTATTACCACAATAGAACTACCGAAGTATATAGGAACCTTGTTTACCTTGGAACGAAGGTTCCTATTCGCCGTGTTTGGAATACCTTGTATCGTCACTCGCAGAGGGTTGGAAAAGTAAAAAGATTGGTAAATTAGGGAAATAAGATCTGAGAAAACAATGGTTCTCAACCGACAAAGCAGTAGGTGCTCACCATAAACAGATAAGTTCACCAACCATGGGGGAAACTGGAAGTAAAAGCCATGTGGTTTCACGATTGAGCGGGCACAACTCCAAAGGACTCACAGGCAGTGATAAAATCCATGAAGAACACTTTAAGTCAACTCCAACTTCGTGATCTTTCAGGAAGTGAACCGTCAGTATTCAACCCTCTTCGATCCTAACATGTAAAGGGTACTTAAAAAAAAGGAAACCATAAATCATTGTTGCTTAATTATTTATTTATTTTCTATTTGGTTTTATTAGCGTTATTTGGGGGGGGGGTCCCTTCTCGGGCAATACCGGGTCATCGCGCGACATGATGGAACAAGCCTCTAGCTGATTTCCAAAAATCAGTATAATCTTCGGAGCATCCTGTGAAGACCATATGAGATTAACCTGATAAGAACATCATTCTGATTCAACTATAACGAGTATTTGTTTTGATTTAACTATAATATTTTATTTTTTTATATGTATATGAGGGGGGAATTGAACGACTTGTAATATTGTATTATTTAAATAGTTAATCGATAGTTAAAATATGGTGACCCTTGGGTTGGAGGTTATAAAGAGAAAGGTTAAATAAGTTGTTGAGACGCGATTATCTTAGGTGTGAACTCTTCTCTAGGTAAAAGTTGTGCCTAGTTTTTACAAATTATTGAACTCTTCTTCTACCAGTATTATTTGATTTATTTTTTCTTTTCTTGTTATTTTTCTGATGAAATGTTTAATTTCTTTGTAAAAGGGAGTAGTCCAAATAATATTGGTACGTTACCTACAAACATGAGAGAGGTATTGAAATGAATTAGAAGCAATATAATATTCATTGATCATCGTAATTCAGAACTGTGAATTGATTTTTGAACTTTTAGATAATTATTTTTTTATTGTGGTGGTTGCTTCCGCAGAGCTGGAAAGCATCAGAGACTTTTTCCATGATAGCCTAAAGATGACCACAAAATGAAGCAGGCTATCACGAAAAATGCCTCTGATGAATTATTTTTTTAGTTTACCCTTGTTCCTAGCATGAGGTTAATATCATTAATTAATTTCAGGTATTTGAAGATGTAAAAACGATTATTTTATGTAATTTTTTAAAAAGAAATTAAGACAGAGGAACAGCAGTATGTTAAATTATTACTTACTGAAGAGAGCAATCACATTTTCCTTTATTAAATATTTTGTGTTCATTTAATGAAATGATCACAGAGTTGAATATCGTCTTTTAAAGGTAATATTTTTACTGCTTATTAAAAACTGTTAAATTTTATGTTTACATATATGATTGTAAAAGTTGCATTTAAGAGCGGATATGTTATATTGTTTTTAGTTGTTTTCGTTTTATAAAATTATTTTGCACTTTGTAGGTAATTTTAAAAAACGGAAACAGCATAAATTTTTATTTATTATTCGGGGACTTTGCAATCGCATTGCCTCTTTACCGCGCCTGCGCTCCTTGTAAACCTGTTCGTCATAATAAAAATACCTTAAGTCTGTATAGATTCGATTTTTCCCACATGCACTTGTAACGTAGCATTAGAAACATTACTATGAAGGCGCATCGATTCGATTATAAATCCTCTTCATTTTCTCGAAGAATTCACCAAAATGGTCGCTGAGATGCCGCGCCTCTACAGAATACTCGGCTAGTGGTCGATGAATTGGTTTGTACAGTGATGGTGCATGATTGCGTCTAGATCAGGGGACCACGTTTCTTTGATTGTACTAGGGAATCCCTGTTTCAGAGTCCTTAAATTGTAAGGAGTGGTAATTGTAAATCATAAGACTTTTTACATTGCGATATAATTGTAGCTCTCGACAAATTGAAGTCTTGATAATGGCCAAGATGACCACCACGCTAACATTAGACAATGGCCTATATTAAAAAAAATTACATGTTTCCTCCACCTTGCAATATATAAAAACCCTGCAAATTATGAAATGAAAAGTTGATAAAAATACAGAATTATAAATGAACAATGCAATAAACCTCTTTTTATAGCCGGCTACCCTACATTAAAACTAATTAAATCGAATAACACAAATTTTGAATTATGGATCATTATAAACTCTTAAGAGTAAGAAAAATTAAATTTAAACCCAATAATAAAAAACAGAAATGAGAATTAATATAAGTTTATCCAACCCCAAAAATTTGTACATTTATAATAACTAAGCATACATACAATTTAAATATAAACTATAATTATAATTTTTTTTTTACTTTCGTTTACTCCTAGTAAGAGGAAGTATTTTAATTTAAGGCGCGTCAACATCTATGGTCATTGGCG
>JAAEAF010008533.1:0-69649 GCA_011037195.1 Triatoma infestans
TTTTTACTTTCTTTTTATTGTAATGACAACGAAGTTTGGGAAGTCGGGAATGGACCAACCGTAGCGCACTATAAAGGATTTTTTGTTACCTATAGCCATCACTTGAGCCATATTTTATGCTTAATACGTTATTTTCGTTTTTACAAATTATTTTGTATTTCATATTAAATTGAAATTAGGAGCACTTGCGCTCCTTTCCTGAAGAAATTTCCAGTTTCGTATGCAATGCAAAATAATTTGTAAAAACGAAAATAAACAAAATCTTGTTATATATTTGTTAATCGCGGGCTACGCCCCCGCATCCCCCTTTTCCCCCTCACGAACCTACCGATTTAATCCTGGGCTCCGCTACCACAGTGCCCTCATTGAAGCGCGTTCAGAAATAAAAAAGTAAACCCACGTCATTCCCACACTCGGATCACTGTTCCTATATAGATTCGACTCATTCCTATCCACTCGTTTTTGATGAACTCAATCCCTCTAACTTAATGAAGGCACTTTGCCATACTTACATACATACAAATTCCATACTTTCTCCTCACGCGCTACATACATTTTTTTATGAAAAAATATTCTGATACAGATAAATATAAAATAGTAACTGAAGGGGTCTATTCCCGACCTTAGCCCGAAGTTTAATTAGTAAAGGATATGATTATTTAATAGGTAGGTTTAGATCCAGCAATCACTCTCATTATATTTGCTGTAAACACCATTTGTTGATATTTTAAGTGATCACTGAATGAGTGTTGTTAATATTTTTCATGATCTCTCTTAATGAAAACATAACACTTTTATGATTTTAGAGTAGATAAAGATAGGAGTGGGCAGATATCCTCTTCGGAACTTCAACTGGCCTTATCAAATGGCACATGGGCACCATTTAATGCAGAAACAGTTAGGCTTATGATTGGTGAATATGGGACTTTAATCTATAGATATTTTTGTTATGATATTTCTACTCATATAAAGGGTATCTTTTGCATGCAGTTACTTGTGGGGTAGCGACCCAACGGGTTACCACACAGCCCAGTACTCCATGCACTTCATCAGAATAGTTACACAGTACACTTAAACTACATACACTCTACCCTTTACAAGGAAAAATTAAGTACACAAACTAGGGTCTCCATCTCTAGTTAATTAGCGTAAGCCATGGGAGAAGAAAGGGATTAGCTAAGTGGTAGTGCGCTGGACTAGCAACGCGGAGGTCCCGGGTTCGAATCCAGCATGCTGCCCTTGGAATTTCTCTTCCTACGAGCCTCTACAGCTCACTGTTCGGTGATGGGCAGTGTTGTCTGTAGCTAGAGTACACTGCTTGGAGGCCGGCAGTGCACTGAGAAGGCTCCAGGGAACTTTCAGGTCGCAGTGCAATATCGCAATCT
The DNA here is from genome assembly GCA_011037195.1 of Triatoma infestans. NCBI lineage: Eukaryota > Metazoa > Arthropoda > Insecta > Hemiptera > Reduviidae > Triatoma > Triatoma infestans. The sequence continues at coordinate 1,386 of JAAEAF010008533.1, forward strand.
ATCTCATGTAAGATATTATGGTAAGGACCGATTACGATTGAGGATAATAGATAATAACCAGGAGTAGATTAGCCTTAAAACTATTTAATTTATACTAACAAGTAAACATTCTGGAAGAAGTCTCTTTATAAACTAGTGAGTAGTATTACAAAACAAATAATTCACAAGCAAAACCCATTAAACAACCACATAAAAACCATCAATATAAAAAAAGACACGACATTTTTCACAGTTGATTTGTTTTGTTTTAGTAGGTCCAAGAATAGACAACTCGAAAAATAAATAGGTTTAGATGTAAATTAAACCTAATTCAGTTTAAAGACCATTTCGACAAAGAATGTATTTAATTAGTTTTTCCTCAACTAATAACATACAAAATGTGAATATTAGCTGGAGATTAGTCGAAACACTCTGCTTTGTTCACTGAATGAATAATTAAAATTTAAAATAACAATAAGGAGTTGTCACTAATCTACCTCTGGTTATAAGAAACAACCTCCTCACTAATATTAGATTCGAAATGAATAATAGATTATATTAAATCATAAATAATAGAAAATATTGAGTTATATTTAATTATTTTTATTTTATGTAAAGGAATGTTTGATAAGGAACACAAGGGAACTATATCATTCCAAGATTTTGGTGCACTATGGAAATATGTAACAGACTGGCAAAATTGTTTTCGTTCTTTTGATCGTGACAATTCTGGCAATATTGACAAAGGTGAACTGTCAACAGCTTTGACAACATTTGGATATCGTCTTTCAACACAGACTATAGACACCATAGTGGCAAAATTTGATCGTTTCGGACGAGGAACAATTCTCTTTGACGATTTCATTCAGTGCTGTGTTCTGTTACATGTAATTCTTTTTTTTTTTTCTTTGTTTATTTTATAAGCAGTACAACATTTTATCAACATCCTGAATAATTGAAAATTATTAGTCTGAAAATTATATAATAATAATTTGCAATATTTTTCCCTATTTTTTGTTCCAGACTTTGACAGAAGCATTTCGAAAACATGATTCAGATCAAGATGGAGTTGTTACACTACAGTATGAACAGTTTGTGGAAATGGTGTTCAGTATAAAAATGTAATGGTTTCGGTTATTATATAACTTTTATTCCATCATGTGACGCACTGTTCATGCATCTATAATTTGTGATATCTCTTCAAAGCATAGCCTCTATTTGAATTTGTATATTCATAGATATATTTATATATATATATTTGTGGTATGATATTAAATATAATTCCAGCACCACCTCTATATTTGTTTTAATAAATTTCCTTTCTCATTATCCGGTAAACTGTTATTTTCAGAAAGTACTTGTTTCAATAATATAGTTGTATTACTTCTTTGTTTTTTAAAATAAGAAGTACCCTGAAGAAGGTAATAAATTTGCCGAAACGTCGGTGAAAAGTTTGAAGTTTTTTGTGACCGGAAATTTTACAACATAAGAAGTTCAATTCTAACAATCTAAACAAATGAAAGAAAAAGTTGCTAACAGAATATTTTAAATTTACTTTTTATTAACAGATAAGGTATTTGTAATCTCTAAATTTAGCATTAAAAAACAGTTGATAAAAAAAGCGTTCATTTATTGGTCCGTAATCTTCATGTTCACTTCATATTAAAATTAATGGTGAAATCATGTCTATTATTCATTCATACATATTATTTACATAAAACTACTAATCAGGTGTAATTGATGGAGGTCAGAAACGCATTATTTTATAAATATTCCACATAGATAAGTTTATACTAAAGAAAATACAAACCCTGTACAAAACAAAACAAAAATTGTACGATTTTTTTATAATGACTTATAGGATCTTAATGTGGGATAGAGGACTTGATATTCCTCTCATTCCGTTAAACCTAGACCTAATTTAAAACTATATACAATTATTTATATAACTCACCTTCGCAGAAAATATTAAATTTCCTACCTATATGGCAATCGATGTTCCTCGTACCCCATTTCTTTCTTAATTCGCTTGCTTTGTCACTCCTTAGAGATGTACATCCGTGATTTGTGCATCTGATCTAAAAATTAACTGTTCAGGTTCTAATAATCATCGGCTCTGTAATTAGTATATCTAATTACGCTTCATCGCATCTGTTAGCTACTACTCTTATATGTCTTTTAACCTACTTTTCGCTTCTGTTACATTCTGTACACATATACACTTCAGACACATCTAGTTACAGCTGTTTAGCCTTTATCAGCTTCCACTGTCTCTCCAACTCACCTCCTTAATGGGTGAGTCAGTTTTATTTTTTAAATTAGGGTATTTTTTTTGTATCATCCCGCGCTCATTTTTTTATTACTTCCAAGCTCCTGCCCACATCTGTTTTACTCAAAACATAAAACTACATCTGATTGATAAAAAGAACTTTTTGGAAAAGAGGAAACTAAATTTGTTGTTTATAAAACTAATTATTCAATAATCTAATTAAAACTCTGATATTTTATCCGCCTTAGCTGCATATCCCTCTTGTTCCTTACCGGTTTCGGATTTTTATCCATCGTCAGAGCAAATTCACGATCGTGTAGGAAGTTCACATCAGCGCAGTATCTGAAGGCAACGAAGACATTGCATTCAAGTGAACTCTCTATACAAATTTTGTGAATTTGCTCTGACGATGAATGAAAATCCGTAATCGGTCAGGAACAAAAGGAATATGCATGCTACGACGGATAAAATACCAGATGTTATCCAGCATTGCGAACTCATCCACATATTCAATAATTAAAACCCTAATTTAATAATTCATTATTAATATATGATTATATAATATCTTGATCGTATTTTATAATTTAACAAAATAATATTTTACATTCAGAGAAGGGTGCCTCCTATACTTCCCTCTCGAGTGACAAAGTGACGTCAAAATGAAATTATTAAGTTAACAAAATTAAATTCAAATGACTGAACTAATACAAAATGAAATAATTGAAGCAAATAGTAACAATATTCACAAGAATTCACCAATTATATCAATCAATTAAATACTGAATTAGATTGGCACACAGTCATTTTAGGTATACAGCAAATCACCTTGAGCCGGAGAACGAACTGCCTTTCCACTTCGCAAGGTCATCTGTGCAGAATTGAATGCCCTCGCTGGTACATACGCCATTTTTTCTGGGGTACTTGGAGTTTATCTAAATTTGCGGAGAGTGAGGCTGAATAGACTGACTCGGCGGTAAACTCTCTCTCCTTCCTAAGTTTCCTTCTTGAGCTAAAAGATAAGTCGGTTTTAATCGATCTATGGGCACATTCATATATATTTCCTTTTATATTTATCATATAATATTTTTCATGCTTTCTGCAACTACAAAGGGGCCTTCATAGAGCGTTACTAAGGCCTTTTTAATTTTGTCCGTTCTCAGGAAAACTACGTACTGGTTTTCAAATCCTTATGTATAATCTGATTTGATTTTGCAGGCTTCAATAGGTTTCATATTCTGCATTGTTTTTGCGAGTGCTTCAGCAAATGTATCTTTAGTCTGTGCCGAAGAGAATCTGCATATGGGAGATCCACATTTTCTCGGACAGCCTCGGCTCTTGTACGACCTCTTCCTTGGGCAACGACCAACTCCCTGGCGTTACTCTTCCGGCATAATAAGTGCGGATGAAACGGGTGCTGGGACACATGGACATAGAAGGCAACAAAATATTCGACCAACTGGCCAGGAAGGGAACGTTACTGCATTCTGTGTCCGGACCCTGTCCTGAGGATAGCCAAAGGGATGGTGCATGCGTCCCTGAAAGAGTCGATCCAGAAGGAATATACCGGTACTAGAGGCTAAGTCCAGGAGAAAAGTACAATAAGGAGACTATGCCAGAACTATGAAGGAGCAGAACCAAAGAGAGCCTAGGTCAGACGTCTAGGCAGGAACCAGATTTGTCTGGTAACGGGCCTTCTCACGGGGCACGGTAGGTTCAAGAAACATCTACAAAAGGTGGGTTTAACAACTCGAAACCGATGTGTAGATTGTGTAAGGAAGAAAAAGATACAACCTCTCACTTGTTCGGTTGCATCGCAGTCGGTGATTGCGCTATGAGATCTTTGACACGTAGAGACCAGAGGAGATCATAGCGTTAAAAGAACTGGTTGGGAAAGCCATCGGTCTCATGAAGAGAGTGGTTTCCAATACTAGACCCGTGTGGGAAGGCACAATAAGCCTCGATATGGCTGCCGTGCCTGGGTTGGAGTCCCCGCCAAGGTTCAATCTAATCTACCAACTACAGAAGCTGGAATACACCACCAACTCGGAGAATAAACCGCCTGATGACGACTAAAACCAATATCAGGACGTACTCCAAGACTTAAACGATTAATATTTGATTAAATGTACATTTTTACTTTCTCTTGTTTATATTATTGATACGTAGGCAGAAAAAAGCTGCCGAGCAAATAAAAAAAATATTGGTACAAATTAGAACATAAATTGGGTTTAATATCAAGTTTTTACACTGTTACAGGAGCTCAGTTCACGAAGTCCTTGCACGGTAGGTGTTGCTACTTGGAACTAGGATATCTGGAACTTGTGCTATCTAGTCAAAATTTTTCAAACCATGAATTTGTGCCTCTGTTAAAAAGGCAATTTTGGAATTTATTTAATAAAAAGCAATCTTGAAAAAACTGCCCATCGTAAGAATTTTAGGTTTGATATGATTAATGTACGATAAATAAATATAATATTTAACATGATAAATCTTAAGAATTAGGACACTATTTGTCTGAATCTTCTGCTACTGATTGTCGGTAAAACTAACTTACTAAATTTTCTATAGCAAACTAAAATTAAATACTACTTTAATAAAATTATGTATGAACTTCATTGCTTTATTCATAAAATTTTATAAACTGAAAGTATTGATCCTGCGATCGCCGATGTGTAATATGGATTTTCGTCTGATGCGAATTTGAACATAATTGACTTCCTAAATTAATCCAAGATATTGTGATTTCTCTAACAAATTTCAACTGCACAGTCACAACCGGGATAGGACAATTAAAACTATTTGAATATTATTGAAGCTTATTATTGGAATTAAAATTATTTGACTACTAACTACAATATAATTATACTACAAAATATACCATTAACGCAATAAATATTACCATATACAGACATACATACGTATGCCGCAACAGGCCGCAGACCAGAAAACCCCGCAGGTAGGTGAGAGGGAAGCTTGGCTTTCTTTAGTACAAATTACACTCAGTACAAACTAGCTCTGCACACCAGCACTTGCCAACTCTGACTGCTTCACTCTCACCTGACCTTTGGCTCTTGGTAACTAAAATTCACATTGGGATTATAAAATAATTTAAACAACATAAACTTAAACAAACACCTCCCCAATTCCGGCCATCTTTCCGAAAAAATGCGAGAGAGAGAGTCAATAAGTGCCCGATGCATCCGCTCCACCATTCCATTGCTTTGCGGGTGGTAGGCGGTAGTCTGTAGTTTCTTTATGTGTAACAGTTGGCAGATCTCTTAAGCAGATTTGAAAGGAAGTTTGTACCTCTGTCGGTCAGAACCTAGAGGAATGCTCAACATCTCTCGGGCCGATAAAAATTCTCTCTGATATGAGTTAAGGTTCTTTCTATACCGGCATGGGCGGACTAAGGGGAGTCATGATGGGCATTATGATATGACTTCGCTTCTTGGCTGGTACCATTATCCGCCACTTGTTTTTATCTGCTGTCCGGTGAATATAGGTTTTCTCCGGACAGGACTTCCTGGTTTGGCTACACCAGCTATCTTTGGATTGCTCCAGCCTGAACCGGTCGCTTTCCCCCTTAAACCACCGGAGTTCGTTTACTGACTCGGGCTTGGAAGCCGAAGCGACACTTCTTCTTAGAGCGTCAGCGTTTAGGTATTTAATCCCTGGCCTATGTACTACGTCATACACAAATTCGGATAATCTTAAGGACCACGAGTCAATTTCGCGGAGGGGTCCTTCAGACTCAGCATCCAATTTAGGGAAGCATGATCAGTGACCAGTATGAATTTCCTAAGAGGTAGCATCGAATTAGTGTTGTGGCCCAGACTACTGCTAGCAATTCCCTTTCCGTGGCGGAATACTTTTGCTCAGCGGAGTTAACTGACGGCTAGCATAAGCCACTGGCCTTTCTTGTCCTTCACATATTTGGGACAGTATTGCTCCTAACGCTACCCCAGAAGCATCGGTGGCTAGTTTAAAATTGTCTCGAAAATCTGGATATACTATCACTGTGAGAGCTTTCTTCAAGGATTCGAACGCAGTCTGTTCCTTTTTGCCCCAGATGAACATTACATCTTTCTTAAGTAACGAAGTCAGTGGCTGCGCTAGATCAGAAAAGTCCTTGATAAAACGGCGGTAATACCCGCAAGACCCAAGAAACTCTTTACTTACTTCGCCGAAATCGGGTAGGATAAGTGCTAATGGCCCGCAATTTGTTAGGGTCTGGTTTTACGCCCTCAGAGGATACAATATCCCCAAGTACTGTACCTCTCGCTGTGCGAATGCACACTTTTCCAGATTTGCTATCAACCCCGCTTGCTCTAAACGATGTGATACATTTCTTAATCGTCGAGTGTTCTTCGAGAGTGGGGCTTTAGATAATTACATCATCTAGGTAAACTAGGCAATCCTCGCCTTTGATTTCCGCTAATAATTGGTCCATCAAACGTTGAAAAGTAGCCGGTGCGTTAACTAGACCAAAAGCCATCCGTCTATACTCAAAATGGCCCCTCATAGTCGAGAAAGCGGTTTTCTCTCTGGATGGAAATTTGATGGTAGCTACTCGCCAAATCAATTGTTGAAAAGAATCGGCTTCTATCTAAGTTCTCCAACTTTCCGTTATTAATGGTAGCGGATAAGGGCCTATTTTATTAAGGTGTTTACAAGTGCCATCCCTACTTTTCTTTGGTACTAATACGATCGGGGCAGACCAAGGGCTGTTCGATGTTGCAATTTCCCCCTTGAGTAGCATTTCACGGAAGTACTCTTCTACAATAGGCCTTTGGTTATAGGGTACCCGGTACGGGCGCTTTACAACGGGTCCTTCCTCGGTTGTCTTAATTCGGTGATACACCGGTAATTTGCATCCTTTTGGCCCTGGCTCCAGAAAGACTCGCAGGTACGTTCGTAGCTCTTGCATCGATTTGTCTCGCTCTCACTCGAGCAAGTGACACAACTTCCTGTTACATTCGGCTTCCAATTTTTCCTGCTGGACCAATTCCTGGCTTACAGAGACTATGACGTTTAATTTAGATGCTTCGCTTCCTAAGTTTATGCTCTTTTACCCAAACCCAACGTTTGGTTGATCACTTTTACCCAACCCAGCGGCCTTCGGCCCGATTTAGACTTCTTGCTATCCTCAGACCCGCTTCATAGGAATCAGGGGTTCTAAAAGAAGGTCCCCTTCTAGATCATGGGCTATTTTACCCTCCACTAAACATTCGCTGTGACTTGGTATCTTCTGACAGCGTGCTGCCTTTATACCGAGCTCGCGTCCACTGTTTTCTCGAGAACTATTAGAGTTCCTCCTCTGTATTGACTAGTTGTCCGTTCCGTGGGATGAACCTTCCTTCTTACAGTCATTCATAATTACTGCTACACAATTTCACTCGTTTACTACTACAAATAACAATTACTACTGCAGAATTACGGGCTCGTTTGTTTAATTGTGACCTGACCTCGGCCAGCATCTACAACCAATTCTAATTTCACCATTAAGTCCCAGCTCACGAGACCATCCCCACGAGTGGCTACAGCCTCGGTGTGGTTCACCTTGCTTCCCTCTACAAGGACTTCCAGCTCTTGTTCGCCCCTAATTGGTCTGCTTGTCACTCCTGTGGCTTTAAATCCTGGAATTGGTGCGTGGCAGTGGGCACAAATACGTCCTCACAGTCTTTCTGGACATAGCTGGTGCTTCGATAATGTCTGGTGGCCGTCTGTGTTGGAGTCACTCAGAAGAAGAGACTGTCCGAATCTTCTGAAATTGATACAAACCTACCTCACCCAAAGGGTGGCGGTGCTAGTGACTCAAGCCGACGAAATTTTAAGGCCAATAACTAAAGGTTGTCCGTAAGGCTGTGGTGGGCCCGTTCCTGTGGAACCTGGTTATGGACGAATTGTTAGAGCGTATTGAGAATTAAGGATTATTGTGATTCGGTTGCATACGCTGATGACCTTGCAATAGTCGTCCATGGTGATTCTCGTCGGGAGTTAGAAGAGCTAGCGCTGTAGTGACCCGAATAAAGAATTGGTGTCAAGGGGAGAGCTGCAGAATTCGTTCGAGAAGTCCAAAGTGATGCTAATGAAAGGCGAACTTCATCCCAGTCGTCCTCTCTGGATTAGGGTGGACGATCATAGAATAGTCCATGTGACCCAGTTTGAGTACTTGGGCGTGCTGCTGGATTGGAAGGTTTCTTTTAATCCCCATATTCAGTGGGTTGCCTCCAGATGTCTCAACTTGTACCAGGGAATACAAAGAGTAGCCCGTGGTAAGTGGGGACAGAAGACTGGTGTGGCCTTAACCATTTACAGGGGCGTAATAGAGAATGTCGCAGCGTCCGCAGCTGCCTGTTGGGCTGATAAGCTTGACATGCAGACATGGCTGTTTGCGAACGCAAAGAGCAATTTTGTGCTCGGTAACAAGAGCCTATGCGACATCCTCCACGGTCTCCTTACCTGTGGTCGCTGGTGTGTTGCCGCTTGATCTCCTCGTAGAGAAGAAAGCCCTTACCCATAAGTATAAAAAAGGGGTAATGATTGTCCCTTGATGGTGAGGAACTGCCCAGTCAGATGCCTCCAGCTCTTGCAAAGAAAAAGAACCGAGAGTACGAGATTGGGAAGTGGCAAAGACGCTGGGATGAAGCGGAGACGGGGAGAATTGCATATGAGTTCTTCCTGAATCTGCATCACAGACTGTCGATTCAATGGCTGGAGCTATCCCAAACCGTAACGCAATATTTCACGGGCTACGGGGAGTTCAATTCTAAACTCCATGAGCTGGGTTTGAAAGATTCCCCGAATTGCGAATGTGGTGAACGGTACACAGTGCATCACGTTCTCTTCCGATATCCTCTCCTCGACGAGGCAAGAATCATATGGAATTCAAGCTGAAAAGGAGGGGAGAGAACTGGCCGGGAGAATGCAAAGAGTTAATGAAAAGTGCTAACAATTTTAAAGACTTTGTTGAGTTTGCTCGTGGAATAGCGGTAATGCGCCGGACTAGACGGATATGTAGAGGTCCGCCTCCACGTGGCAGGGATGGAAACTTGCCTACTATGTAGGCAAGGCTAAGTGACCATAGGCACCAGTTTTGGCGCTATGCGCTAGGTACGGTGGCTAAGAGCGTGCTCTAATTTTGAATTTTGTGGCTTTAATTCGGGACTGTCTGACTGCCATTCCAGGAATCGCTTGTTTTAAAATGGAAATTTCAGATCCGCTGCCTACGAGTAGTTCCAGCCAGTGCTTTCCTGCGAGTACTGAAGGTGTCACGCCTTTATACACTTCTGATGCTACACTTGGCACCAGGAAAGGGGCCTTAAATTCTAACGGGCATTCGACGTTGGGCCGTCCGTCGAGCCCTCCGCTTTTGGGTGTGAGTCTTCCCCCATATAACACGTTCTGACTCTTCTTAGGGTAGCTCGTCGAGTGCACTGCCGTACATAGTGTCCTATTTGGCCACAAACAAAACAGATCGTTCTCCTTTTAGCGGAACCCGCCTCTCTGCGTTGGTTACTTCCCCCAAGGCCCTTCCTTCGTCTTTGATCACATTTCTTGGCAAAATGGCCCGATCTCCCACAAAGAAAAACATGTCCCCTGATCGCTGGGGCTCATCTGCTTTATTCCATCCTACAAGATCTACCTTGTACTGGCGCAGATTTCCCGTGGGGCGTTTGACTTTTCCCTCACTTGCTCAATTCGTGAAGCCCGAGCCACCGCTTCATGAAACGTATTCGGAGGGTCGTACTGTCGACTCGGTTCCCCTTTAAGCCCTTTTATGTATGCGCTATAAGGATTCTTTCGAGCTGAGCTCTAGTCCAACCCGCTTCAGTCAATGATGCCGTAACAGGCAAAGTTTTTTCGCCAACTTGCCGACACCGATCTGCAAAGTGATGCGCGTCTTCGCCTGCTAGCTGTTCAAGGGAGTTGAGTTCCAATAGCCTTTGCTGAGGAGTAGCTCTCCCTCAAAACGAGTTTTAATCACATTGACAAGGTTAGCAAATGTCACAGAGGGTAGTAATAATTCCGGTCGTCAAGCCACACAGCCTGCCGCAGCCCCTTTTAGTTTGAGGCGACATATCATTTTTATCTGCCTCTGACCACCCGCCTCTTTCGGCCACTAATGAAAAATTCTGCAAAAATTGGTCAAAAGGTCCATCTGATATATCTCCACCCCATGGTAACATTAGCGATTGTAAGGAAAGGTCCCGTTTGATTCCCGCTTCATTGGCAGGCAAACTTGCTGCTTCCCTTTGGAGACTCATTCTGCGGACTTCCTCTTTCAACCGATCCACCTCCTCCTTTAGGGCTTTTACGTCCCCTATAATTCAGAAATGTTAATTATAATAAACACGAAATATTATGAATTCCACTGCAACCGGCTCGTCGCGAGCTTTCCAACGATACCCCACAAGCTAGGAGTGACTTAGTGTACCTCGGAACACTAACTAAATTGATCTTAGATGGACTCCACCCAGTCTGTCAACATGCACCAAAAAAAATTATTGTTTTTTTTAATAAAAGTATATCATTCCCTTGCTAGAGAAAACGTTTAAAAAGCGGAGCCTCAATCGTTTCTGCGCTACAGGGCGAGCGCTGATAGAGTGGGAGCGTTATAGTGTGTGTGCTGCACGACGGCTAGGTAGTAGTGCAACCCCACTATCTGACACCAGTTTAGACCGGCCGCTGTCTCTCGCTTACTACTTACCTTCTTACTATAGAAAGACAGATACTCTATCTATGCCCATATACACACATGCACGCACGTACACTCCACATACACAGGCGACTCTCACACGCAGTCACAACCGGGATAGGACAATTAAAACTATTTGAATATTATTGAAGCTTATTATTGGAATTAAAACTATTTGACTACTAACTACAGTAATTATACTACAATACATACCATTAACGCTATAAATTATTACCATATACAGACATACATACGTATGCAGCAACAGACCACATACCAGAGAACCCCGCAGGTAGATGAGAGGGAAGCTTGGCTTTCTTTAGTACAAATTACACTCAGTACAAACTAGCTCTGCACACCAGCACTTGCCAACTCACTCACTGCTTCACTCTCACCTGATCTTTGGCTCTTGGTAACTAAAATCCACATTGGGATTATGAAATAAACAACGTAAAAAACATAGACATAAACAAACACAACACCATCTCCCACTGCTGACTCTTACAATAGCCTCTTTAAGTTTATTGTTCCATCTGGAAATTATATGCCAAAAGTTATTTTATTACTGCAATCGGTAAATTTAATGTAGACTCCCATTGAAATATAAATAAAATATAGAAAGGGGATTTTGAAGGTTTATAAAATAAAAGGAATTTTATCGTTTATCGCTTTATTAGTTGTTTTATACATCTTTTTACATATATATATATATATCTGCTTAAAAAATAATCATTTAAAAAACAAAAAAATTTCTGAAGAAATGTGGTGCAAGGCATTCTGACTAGATTTTTTTTTAAATGATATAATTTGATCTATTAAAGACTGTTACAATTTACATTCCCAAAGTAACTAGCGAAAATATATATATACTACTTAGTTCAAGTATTGTAACTAAAGGTTGACATAACAATCGAATACAAAAGAAAGTTACATAATTATAAAAAGGATTATTTAATTTACAAAAATTTGCGATAGCACTTGGTACAATCGATTATTGAAAAAGACTTCGATGATATTATTCGTCATAGCATGTTTAATTTTGTTGGTTCTGACCGGTTTCAATATTGTCTATATTCAGAGTAAGGCTATGACAATGAATGGCTTACCTTACTCTGACCGATACCGGTTAAAAACCAACAAAATTAAGCATGCTATGACGGATAGTATCGTAGATGTTATACAGCTTTGCCGCATCCAACCACATATTCAATACGACAAATATTATTAAAGCTGATAAGACTTTCATTTTTGGAGCCTTTTGTACCTGGTCTGTATAGAGCTTGCATATTGAGTCTTTACTTTGCAATTTGCCAATCTATTTAATGGTCTGCGACTTGCCTTTCCTAATAAACATCTTCTTTCTGCTTGTTGCTCTAGTACTGACCAACTATATTTTCAATCTTTCGTCCGTATTCTTGGCAATTCTGTTTTATGAACCTAATTTGTTTAAGGAATAAACACAGATCTCTCTCACTCATGTGATTTTCATAATCACACTAATATAACTGGCCAGGAAGGCCACACTAATAATACAAAGTTTAGGTTTTGAAAATTAATCAGTAAATCATACTAGAAAACTTCCATTAACAAATGCGGTCGTTCCAAAAGTATATTAAAAGAACAAGTTATGGAAAAAGAACGATGACGAAACTGGTATAATAGATCGACCATCTAAAAACAGGCAACTGGTGAATGCAAGATCACCATGAAATCTTCATACTGTACAGGCGCTAATAATCGAGATCAATCCATTCTTGAATTGTGAATGCTTTCATTAATACCAAAATTTTGTTAGAATCAGCACGTCGAATATAGAAGGTATTCTTTTTGTTCAGAAAATAAAGAAACTGTAAATATTAAAGAAAATACGTATTTAGGCCAATCAGCAATAAGGTTTGGTTTAGCTCTTTGATTTGAAACAATGATGTAGAAAAGCAATGGATATTCACTTTCGAATTTAGCAATGAAATTTTCCTTTCAAAATTAAAAAAAAAAACATGACTAATTTGTTTCATTCGCATGTACCAATAGTAATCACAATAACCTCTTAAACCATTTTCATACTTACTTTCCTTTTTTTCTCTTCCCATGTATTGGTAAACATTGTAGATAAATAAAAGAAGGTGATATATTGTCAGAATTAAAAACTACATAGATTTCATAAGTTCACTATGTTTTTTCTTTTATTAAAATTAGATCACTAATCTGTAATATTTTTTCTAACTCGTGATGTAAAATATGTCACATTCGCACACTTAGTTTAGCAACATTTTTAACTTAAAAAATAAAATTACTTAAGAAATATCACTTCATAAAATTGCAATTTGGCTTGAGATCGTTACAATTTTCTTTTCTAACATACACTTAAATATAATATATTTGTCCATTACATTTAAGAGAAATAAACGTAATAGCTACTAGAAATGTAGTAATTACTTTTAGTTTTATGTATCTGTTATATACACACTAATTCTCTTCATAACTTCTTCTGCGTTCATAAATTTATTGAATATAAAATTTATTAATTTCAAGCTCCAGCAGATATATATGCACAGATCGTCTTCCCCAGGCCATTTTCCTCTAATATAAACGTGTATCTCAAGATACACCCCCCCCTACTATTTTAAAAACAAATGTTCTCACAAATAACAACTGAACCTTTTTCGGTGGCCTTCTGCAAAACGTTTATTAAATAAAATATAAAATCCAATTGAACAAAAAAAAACTCAATTTTCATTTTTTCCACTCATTCTTTCCAATAATTTGTTTATTTTATCCATTTTAGTAAACGGTGAATATTTTAAACAATTCAGTGAAGATTCTTCTTGTAATTCAACTGAAGAAACAGTTTTAATTTTGTTTTGGGAAAACTGTTCTTCTTGTCTCATCTCCCCATCAGGCGTACAGCTGTTCTGTTCCTCTTGATGCTCCCCTTTTTCTTTCTCCACTGTCTGATTGTCTTCTTTCCTTTCCACTTCTTGTCTAAACTCAACAAGTGATGCTTTCTCCGTTCCTTCTTCAGAAATAGTTTCAGTATTTTTCCAAAAACTGTTCACCGTGTCAATCTCGCTATTCAATCTTGCCATTATATCCAAGTGTTTAACATTATACTGTTCCTGTTCAGTTGATATTTCGTTGTTCAAATTTGAAACACGAGCACTGGTTGTCAATGTTTCGTAACTGACAGTTTCAGGCAATTTTTCATCTTCGTTTACCTTAGTTCTTGGGCGTCCACGCTTTTTATTAGTTTTAGCTGTAGTTCCATTAGGCAAGGATGTTGTTACTGCAGTCGAATCTGCCAGCATATGCAGCGACACTGTACAGAACCTCATCAAGTCATCTTCATTTTCTATACAGTTCTGTGGATATGTGCTTGCACTCAACTGTTGATAGGAATTTTCATACGATTCCAATGAAGATGTAAGTAGTTCTGCAGAATGTATAAAATCAGTGCTATTCAACACGTTCGACGTCTGGCGAACATATCTCTTACGTAAACGTTCCACTTCTTTTATATGTTCTTTTTTCTCTGCAGACATTACAGCTCGTCGTTCCCTAGCTCTCAGACGTTCCCTCTCTTTCCTGCACTCACGCTGTTCTTCCGTTTCAAGTGACCTTCTCAACTTTGCCCGATTTCTCTGCATCGTTCTCCTATATTCTAACTGTTGAGGAGTTTCTTTTGCCCTTTTCTCTCGTGCATGTTGTGCCTGTTTTCGCCTTCTTTCAGCTTTAACATCTTCTGACTCTAGGGCGCGTTTTAATCTCATTCTGGCAGCATCATTAAATCGTCTTCTGGCCAACGCTTCAGGACTTAATGTAGCTCGGTATTTCCTCGCTTGTAGCATTCTTTTTAGTCTCTGTTCTTCTGTTGTCACTCTCGATATCTGCAACATTAAGTTAAATTTAAATTTTAGTCTAATATAAGTTATTCATACTTGATAAAAGAAACAAAACAAACAAAAATTTTATTATAAACCCAATCTAGAAGAAAAAAGGCAATTTTTTTTTTAGGTTCTCCACCAAAAATTTCTTTTAATTTTGCTCTCCACAGTTCTCTATCCTGGGTTTCTTCCCCCCTCAAACATTCCCATACAAACTTTCCACTATTTCATCCATCCATGTTCGTCTCGACCTTCCTCTTCTTTTTGTTCCTCCCACGTTCCAATCATGGGCCAGCCTCGGTAGTCTGTCCTCTCCCATCCTTCTCACATGGCCTTACCACTCTAACCGTTTCTTCTTTATTCTCTGAAGTACTGAGATTCTTTAGTGCAATCTTTTCTCTAATTTCTCGACGATACTCTGGCAGCCCTTCTCCAATAATCCATTTCTGTGACAGTAATTTCTTCCTTAGATCGGTGGTCAATGCAATACTGGCCTTAGCTATCGCCCACATCGCTTTCCACTATGGCCGAATAAATGTTCCTTTTTGTGCAGCATAATTTGTTTCGGCTCCATAGGGTCGAGTTTAGCATCCCGATCACCTTCCTGGCCATAGCTATTCTTCTTTTATTTCTTTCTCGGAGCTTCCATTCTTCTCGACGATTGACCCCAGGTACTGGAAGTTGTCCACCTTCTTTATGAAATTATCATCGATGACGTGTGCTTCTTCCTGATGTACGGTCATATACTCCGTCTTTTTAAAATTCATTTTTAGAAGCTTGAGTATTCTTCTAACAGCTTCCTTACCATATAATCAGCATTCTCCTGGTCCTGTGCTACCACTACCTGATCATCGGCGAATAACAGGTTGTTTATGTAGCTTTGTCCCATGTTGATGCCCATTTGCTAGCACTTTTTATTCCATTCGAGATTTTCTTCCAAGAAAATTTTGAATAGCGTGGGTATCATATAACATCCTTGTAGAAGGCCTTTGTGGTCCCAAATTCGGTTGACAGACGTCAGCCTATTTTTATTCTGCATCTGTTATTTCTGTAAATCCATTTTATAATTGATCTATCGATTCGGGCCATTGCTAATGCCTTCCACAAAAGCATCCTTGGTACGCTGTCGCAATTTTTATCATGAAGTATAATCAACCATACTTCTAATTAATAGCAAAAAAGATTAAAATAGGCATTAAACCCAAGCAACTCACCTTAGATATCAAATTATTGTGTTCTAATTCTCTGAATAATTTTCTCTGTTCCCGTCTTTTCATTGATTTAGTTTTCCACGACTGTTTTCTTCTTCTCTTTTTCTTTGTCTTCTTTTGCAAATTATTTGCATCAGTTTCATTTATTTCATTACTTTCTTCATATTTGGGATTTTTGCTAGAAAAATATAAACTTCTGTTACATATGATGTAAAAATAAAATAAAAAAACTATGTACCACTAGTGAAGACCGGTACAAGAAAAAATATTTAATTATGCCAGTTTTGACAGAGTTTTCTGTCTATTTCAAGGCTTTAGTAAAAGATATTTACTACTGCAAGATGTAGATAGAAAAGACTAAATATCTATTATACTGATCCTCGAAAAGGAAAGGAAACTGTAGAATCGTTGGCATAATTGAATATTCTTTCTTGAACGATCCTCACTACTCTCTCATACATCATTTGTCCAACGGTCACAAATTACTTTTCTATTTCTTAAAAAACAAAAACAAAAAATAAACGAATTCGGCCTTTTCCTTTCTGCGGTTATCGTAACATAAGAAATCTAACGTCAGAAGTCCTCCAAAATAACGACGAAACATTTTTCTCGCAAAATGATAGAATAAAATAAATAGTCCAAGTTTAAAGACTGATGATAAAAAAAAAGTAATCAAATTTGAACTTTCCGCGAAACTCCTTCTTTCAGCAAAAGAGAAAATAAATATCAATTGTAAAACACTGAAACGATAATCTCAGTAACATTCACAATTTCAAATTAATAATTTTCTTCAAAATTGGGCTATTTAGACCTCTTAATCTCTTAAATTTCCATAAAAAAAAATTCAAACAGAGATATAAATTAAAAGATATCTGTCATATGACAGTTGCATCATGCCTAAAATACGTTTTTCCACCCCTCGCACCACTCCCTTTCCCTACCACGGTTTTTAATCTAAGAAAAACGTTCGCTTTTTACAAAATAGGTGGCCTCCCAAAAAACATATTCTACGTTAAAATAGTAACAGAACGTACATGAATTTCTACTTATGAGAAAAACGCAAAAATGAAGAAAAAAGTTTTTTTTAATATGATAACCGTTCCGGACTTAAACCTCCATGTTGGAGCCGCTGGTAATATAAAAATGGAAAATGAAATTTGAATTTCCTAAAGTTTTCGTTTTGAGTTATTTCTCTCTCAAACACTTAATTCGTTAAAAACATTTTTTTGTACTCAGGGCATCTCTAAACGTCTTTTTCTGGTGAAAACTCAATTTCGAAAAGTTGACATGAGTGCAAAATTGGAATTTTGCTAAACATTTAGCCATTTATCGAATATCAAAATTCTGAAATGGATGAAATGGTTAGACCTCTTAACCCCTTAAATTTCCTCTTAATCCCTAAAATTGTTTTCTCTGGCAGCAATAAGAGGAAAAAATACAACATACAAACATTGGTTGCAAACCTGTGACTATCAAAATGATTTCTTATATTAGCAGGATCTATAGATGTATATTCACAGGATGGGCACTTGT
The DNA here is from genome assembly GCA_011037195.1 of Triatoma infestans. Taxonomy (NCBI): domain Eukaryota; kingdom Metazoa; phylum Arthropoda; class Insecta; order Hemiptera; family Reduviidae; genus Triatoma; species Triatoma infestans. The sequence goes on from JAAEAF010008533.1 coordinate 18,957, forward strand.
ACGATTTATGGATTCTCCTTCCTTGATAAAATCTGCTATGTTTTTCAAAATCATGTTCAATCAGTTCCAATGCTGATGTTGTAGTATAACTGCACCAATGACATTTGTGAATTTCTATAACATGACAATTCATCTGTAATATTCTTATCTAGATTTTGCTTTCTTTTCGTTTTTAGCAAAATAAGAAAAATGAAATTTCAAAGTTGTAAAAAAAATAATTACTATGACTCCCAAATTACCTGCATCTGTGTTCACTAATTTTTTATTAGTGTTAATATATAAATATCATTTGATGACAATATCAGCATATATTTACTAGAAAGGTTAGTAAATTGATCTAATGGAATAAAGAGCAATTAACTACTTTATAAAAATGCTATAATAACTTGGTAATGAATATGTAGAGATAAACAAACTTACCATCATCGGATAAACAAGCTTCCACATTTTCTGAAGGAACTTCAACTGAAATCAATATTAAGCCTGAGTAAATAATTTTTTTTATTAAATAGTATGTGTAATAATGGAGCATGCAATTCCTGCAAAAAGCAGTTTTGCAATTCAACCGTATAGGACTTAAGAGAACATTTTCCATAAATTTTGAATGAACAGTAACAGGGAAGTTAGGCTCTCATTCTTTCTTTATATTATTCGGCTTGAAAACGTTCTATGATCATGACAGATTGTTATTTCATACTGGAAGTATAAGTATTTTTATTCTCTAATCTGCTATAATTACTGTTATACCATGCCAACTATAGATCAACAATGGCCTAGTTATTTACTCCTAAAATTGTCTGAGTAGATGAACTCGTTAGATTCACCATTTTGGAAATACCTCTATTGAATATGTTGTTCACATTTGAAAAATGTTCAGACCGATCAAAATAAAACTTAACCTATTACTTATACCAGAACTTATGCATAATTCTTCAAAATTAAAAAAAGAAACAAAAGCAACTCACCATTATTGATATTAGATACTTCAGGTTTTATCTCATTAATAGCATCTAGAAACATCAATTTTAAACAATTAAAAAAACAAATAAATAAAAGAAAATAAGATTTTGTAAACCAAAGAATAGCACATTTTACTTATGTAATTAACGGAAGCTAAGAAAAATTTTTTTTGAGAAACAAGGAAAATTAATATTTCCCTAAATCACTTTCTAGTTCTACTAAAAAAATGTGTGTTACAAGACTAAATTATTTAAAACTACAATTTCTGTATAAGGCAGTTATTATACAGAAATCAATCATTTTGACGGAAATTAAAAATTCATAATATTTGGTAGTTGGACGTTAAGCTTGCCTGAAAAAATAGGCATTACTTTAATATTATATTAACAACATTAAAGTTGGTGCCAATAATATTAATCATTTTTTATTTTTAAGTCACTAAATTTTTATTACAGATATTACAGAAAATTTTAAAATATTTTCCCGCAAAATTAACTTCTAAAATTCATGGCAAGTTTTTCTTTAACAATATACAATTTGGCAATACAGTTTTTATAGCTACCGAAAATTTTCAATTATTATATTATAATTTTTTCTCGTGATTATAGTTGGAATGAAATGATTTGTAGAATGCAGAATTCTGTATTCCACTTTTCTGTATTTAACAAAAATTATAATCGTATAAACTGCGCAATATGGCGGCATTTACACAATACCAATTAGGGTTTTCCGTTTTATATTATCTCTTTCCTTTAATCTTTATAAAGATGTACGTGGTACAAGATACACAGCTACGAAAGTAGAAACCGCGGATAAACTGAATTGTGATATATAAGATTACGATTATTATAACAGTTAATATGATGTTATAAAAATAATAATAATCAATGGTAGCATAGTGGCTGAAAACTTGGAAGTCCCTAGTTCGAGTACAGCAATGCCCTTAGATTTTCTTGCCTTAGAAGTGTCTCTTCAGCTCACTGTCTGGTGATGGGCAATGCTGTTTGTAACTGGAGATCACTGCCCGGAGGCCGATAGTGAACTGAGAAGGATACGGGCATCAATCATCACCTCAGATGCTAACGCGCCTTAGCATCATAATAATAATATTTTTTATTTCCGGCAAGAAATCTGAGTTCATACAAATTAATCGATTAATTATAAATTTTTAATTAACTATAAATTATCGATAAACTATTATTAATTTGAACATTGGTAGAACAGGATTTATTGAACACTGTCCAGAATTTGTTCAATAAATCCCATAAGTTTTCTTCTCTTGTTTTCACTATCAATCAACCACAAAGCAATTCCTACTTGTTGCAGCATTTCAAGAATCATTCAACAAGATTCACTCAACTAGACAAATAAATTAATTTTATATATAAATAGACTATAGAATATACATAAATTTACCATTAAATAAAAAAGCCCACTGCTCTTTACAATCATAGACAATATGCGGCGCCTCTTCTGCTTCTTGTTTTACTTGTACTAAGTTTATAAACTCTTTAAAAAAAAAAGTAAAAAAAGTCAATTAGAAACATATACAAAAAATATGTTTAATATTAAGGGAACAGATTAACTCAAAGGTAGCGCGCTGGATTAATAATGCGGAGATCCCAGGTTCGAGTCCAATAGTGCTGCGTTTAGGTTTTTCTTCTTAGAAGCCTCTTATAGCTCACTTTTCGGTGATGGGCAGTGTTGTCTGTAACGAGAGAACACTGACCGGAGGCCGGCAGTGCGCTGAAAAGGTTCCGGTATTTGGGGTAGCTATAGCCCAGAGGGGCTTTGGATAGCATAGTGCTTGGTCTCTCCCCACAGACAAGAAAATAATATAATCTTTTATATTAGATCAAAATCATTCTTCAAAATCAATCAAAAATACATTCTTTTGCGTTCTGAAAAGTGCCTATATAATAGATAGCAAATTTATAATTTAATAGTTTCTGAAAAAATCAAAGTTGAAGTTAGCTAAAGGGAAGCCATTTTTGGCCAGAAATCTGCAATTTAAAAACAAATCAAATAAACTTCTTTTATCTATTACAATTTTTTTTCCTACGCCATGACTTCGGCTATTCAGCCATTCTGCGTCATGCGGCGATTGATGTTGTTCGTTTAGTTGGATATCCAGGGGGTACGTGAAACTATCTTGGACGCGAACAGCTTCACCCCCTCCCCACATAACAAACTTTAAAAAGCGAGTAAAATTATTTGTTGAGACCAAACAGTACAAAAAAAAACTAAATGTTTCAATTTTTTTTTAGTTGTCTAGGCGGCCTGGTGCGTTAGGAACTGACCAACACTGGAGCGGCGACTCCGGCCAGCCAGAACCGAATTCAATGCATCTTAACGGTTACTTTTTTTTTTTTTTTTACTACTTATTTTAATTATATTATTTTGTCTTAAGAAATTAAATCATCAAATATTCCATATTTATTTAATAATTAATTAATTTTCATTCCTTGTTTATTCATTTACTAGAAAATATCTTATTTATCTTAATAAAAAATATCTTTTGTTCATTTATTTCATGGATTTAATTGTCTTTATTTCATGATATTCTTTCATTCATTATTATTTATTTTATGATTTTTGTTTTGAATTTTCATTTTAAGCCGGTAGTAATCTATTTCTAATTTCTATTATTTATAAGAGAATATTTTCGTTTTTTGCTTTTCTTTCTTTTGTAAATACACACATTTTATCAGAGATATTTTCCGTGATAGCCTGCTTCATTTTGTGATCTTCGACCGGTTTCGGGCGCTCGCCAATCATCAGGATGCCTTGATAAAACAGTATGATAATACTGACTTGCATAGTGCAAGTCAGTGTTATAACAGTTTTATCAAGACATTCTAATGATGGGCGAGCGCCCGAAACCGGTCAAGATCACAAATGAAGCAGGAGAATACCTCTAATGCTTTCTAGCTCTGTGGACCCAACCATAACAACACACATTTTATCTTATGTAATTCATAACAGTTCTTATCTCTCTATTATATTAACAAAAAGGTAGTATTCACTACAATTGACTAAAGAGCTAATGTTTAGGTTTCCTCTTATTTAGGGAAAATATTGAGGGGCGAAGAAGTCGAATAAGCCTCTGGGGTCCTCTACCCGCCGACACAATAAAAAAGTTATAAACATTAATTTGAACGTTAAAAACTGTTGCAACTTTGAAACTTTTAAAAACATTTAGTTTTGTTTTAAAGCTAGGCTTATTGCATGAAACTACTGTCCTAGTTTTATATGTTCCTTTATAATGAGTTTAAAGGAATACTCCGCGAGAATTACAATCTGTTGGAATTATCTCGAGTTCCACTGGCTTCTGTCTGTGAGTACTAACAATTCCATGACTTTATGCTACAGGTCTTGAGCAAATGTGGAGGGCAAATGATAACTAAGCTAACACTACCTGTGAATCAGTAAAAAGTTTAGCCTGTCGAATGTCAAGCTTGGTCACCACAATTTTGTATGATTGGTAAAGACGAAATTGGCAACTGTACGCGGCAACCGCAAGTTATAGGGGCGTGCAGATATAATGCACCAGAGTAACCCCTTTCCGACACGACTCATAAGGCAGCTATAGACATCTTCGGTTGAGGTAATGTAGCGAGGAATCTTGATGATGCAACATACCTGCCGGATGTAACTTTGGAGTGTAGGCACAAAGTGGTCTTCATAAAAATGATCCTTTTCAGATAGGATTTGGCGTGGTGGAACCTCGGCCAATTCCAAAATTTTGTCTCCCCTTCATCCTGAATAATAAAAGTCAAGATTTCCTGTCAAGGAGGCATATTCCATCCTGGACCTCCAATAATGTACCCAAATATTTTGAAAATCAATTGTGGAACTTATCATAATCACAATCGATAGTTCGGTGATTAAATTTCCACCCAGTAAGAAGTCCATCTGACCTGGAGATTCGAATATTTAGGATCAGTGAGAGCATATTTCTTGAAACAAACCAGAGTGGTTCAAGGAAAAGAACTAGTAAAATGTTTATCACAGTTAATGTGGGAGCGAATGTTCATCCGCAGATAAGGCAACTGTTTGTGAATTCTTTTCATAATGTTCTCTCATTCTGTTGTGCGTTAGAGTGCGGTACAGTTGGTTCTAGTGCCGAATATCATATTCATTGCTATTTGGAATTTCAGGATTCTATAAGTATTGAGAGGTATGAGAGTTTATTAGAGATGTTTTTGATTTAGATTGTATAGATGTAGTTGGTGTTAGGAATCGAAAGAAAGTTTTATCTTATATTACTAAAAAAAATATTTAGCCGTATTATAACGTAAAAATTAGTGATCTTAGTTTCAATTTTCAATGTTATTATTATTTGAGTCGTATGGTTAAGTTTGATTTTAATCATCCTTTTATTAAGAAACATTACAATTGTTATCGTTTTTTACAAAATTTGCATGCCCAATTAAATGTTAAATTTGTTAAAAGTTATTCATATATATCTCCTATTATTGCTTATGAAAATCGGTGGTTTCTGGTTGTTTTAGAGTGGTATCGGAATTTTGTTAGTACCAATTATTACTATAAAAAGCGTCATTTATATTACATGGTGGGTCTGGGGTTGGTAACAGTTATACAGTTAATTTGTTGAGTTATGGTTTGGGTAATCGTGTATATTTTGCTGGTAGGAGTTACCCTTTGTTTGATATTACTTACGAACATAAGTTGATAGTTTTTGAGGAGTTTAATTCTGATGATTATAACATTGATTTTTTTGAAATTATTGCTTGCTGGTGATACGGTTCATATTAGGCGCAAATATTTAGATGATCGTTTGTACATTTGTAAGATACCTATTATTTTTGTTTCTAATTATTTGCCTCCTCACGAAGAAGCTTTTTTAAATCGTGTTGTAGTTATAAATGCTTCAGGATGTATAGAAACTATACAGGATGTTGGTATCATTGAGCAGCTATGGAGTACATTCGTTTGAACAATGTTACGTGGAATGATGTTAAAATGGATTATACTACTTGGGGTGATAACTGTGCTACAACCAATATGCCGAGGAAGGTTGTTAAACCGTCAACTCATATGTATCACACTTATAAACCGTATTGTAATCAATATATAGCGAGTAATAATGTTTTTGGTGCTGAATCGTTTTTATCATGGATGCGTAGTATGAAAGCATACAAAACGCCCAGTACATTTTGGGGACGTCCATACAATAACTTTGAGGCTTTTTCGGACGCTGATAGATTTAGATTAAATTTTATATTATTTATATATGAATGTGTAACTAGTTATAAGTATAAATTTTGTGGTTTAAAATATGCTAATGTTATGTAACAATGTAGTACAAAAATTGATTTATTTGTAGATGGATTTGTATATTGATTACATTCCTAATGGCTGTCTTCATAGGAAGCTAGCAAGGATTGCATACTGGTCACTGGTTGAATATAATGAATTCAAGGACTGGCCACTGACGTGGAAGTGCTTGTTGTTGGGAGGCAATTTCAACTTTTATGAGAACAGATTGAAAACTGCTACGTTTGCATACTTGAATAAGTATTCTATATGGAACATTTATTTTTGTATCAGAGTTTTGAATTGTTTTAATGGAAGCTTTAATAACATAACAGACAGAAATATCCAAAAATTGTATGATTTAGAATTATTTTTAGCTAGGCAAAATTGTTTAAGGGCTTACAGTAGTTACAACGTTAAACATAGAATTATTACCACATTGGATGGTTATGTTTTGACCAATGTTGATCATAATGATGGAATTGTACACAATTTATGTACTGATAGTTTTATAGCTCTTCGTAATATTGGTGTTGACGCCGAAGAAGAATGAATTAAATATTATTAAGAACAACAGAGTTACCTAGATTTCCTGTTATTTTATGAACAACTAAGACTTCAGTTAAGAGATTGAAAAAGGGTCTGTGTTACAACTGGGCGAAATTTACTAGGAATCTTGCCTATGATAATGTTCTATAACTATAAAGAAACCTCAACTATCTTCAATGTCGATTAAGACAATACCTACTAAGTCTTCGCCGAGATTATTGAGGCTATCTCAAGCAATTTAATTCTCCAGGAATGTTTTCTGGAGAAACAATTTCTGCATCTAGACCAATATTTTAAACATGATGTCTCTGCTGCTAAATCTTTCTAAATTGCTTACATTTAAAAAAGTGATGATCTACACTATGAAAAAAAGCTTTGTATAGTGAGCAGGAGAAGTTTGCAAGCTTATTTATTTTCTTACCTTGGAACCAAACTGTTTGGGTCGATTGTCTACAAGAAAGGAAGTCTTCCCTTTATTGCCCAAGAAGACTGAGAAATTAGATGAGAGTTCTTGCTAGGTTCTTCAATGGCCAAAACTTCTGACTTCTATTCGTCTCGAAGGAAGTCGTGAATCTGCTGCTAAGTTGAAAATTAAGTGCCTTATATTGTTTCTTAAAGAATCTTCTTGTCTCTGTGTCCAAGCGTCAAAGGGACAGGTAAAATAAAAAATTCTGAATGGGAATTTTCTGACTTGCAAATGACTCTATACTTTCACCGACAGTCGATAGTAGATATTTCAAGTCGCTAATTGTAGGTCGTTTTCAAAAAAGTGTAACGTTAAAGTAGTATGTTGCTATTCTCCTTTTATTTCTGTAGTGCCGTTTAGCAACTTCCATCGCTCTTCAAATTCAATGCCCTACATTAATTCTAAGGCTGGATCTTTAAGGCATGAAACAAGAAAAAGAAACTTGTTCATGTCAGTGATGGAAGCGGACAATTCGGACAAGTGAGTGATATTTATCGCGAAACAAAGTTCATGCACTTCTCAATATACCCACGTTAGAGTCATGGCATAGTTACATGGATGTAAGCAAAAACAATTGAGGCTCATCCCTAGCAATTAGGCGTCCCACCCAAGAATTGCATTAAATTTGTGACCAAAACTCTGAAGCTTAATGTTTAAGGATGTCAGTTCAGTGTTTGTTCTGGTTTGAGATGGTTCTCCATTTTATTGAAGCGAGAGGTTTAATAAAAATAGAAAAACTCAAACAAGAAAAAAAAGAAAAGAATAAATAAATAATGAAATGAGAGAAATAAATAAAAAAACTGAAAATAAATCAATTAATTACTCGCCGGTGAGTAATATGATAAGCCAGTGAAACTAAAGAGCACAAATTGATATGCATACAAAAAATAGGATTCATTATTATTTAAACATTAGACCACAGATTACATACATACATACAACAGATATCGCTTTAGCAGAATCGATATTCCCGTTTGGAGGACAAAAAATGATGCGACCACGGGTAAAGGGTCCTAAGAGGCCAATCCTACGTCAAAATATTCCACAATAAGCTGACAATAAGAAAATTAGCTGAATTTTCAGCGAACACTAACTTAGTTAAAATAAGGTGAGTTAAGAACTTCAGAGCATTCTATTAGATGAAATGTATGTATTTACAAAGAAATAAAAGCAAAAAAGGCAATTAATAAGGAGTCAGAAGTAAGAAAATAAATAAGCTTCTAAACTTCTCCTGCCCAATACGCAAAGCTGATCGTTCGCTTTTTTTAATGTAAGCAATTTAGGTAGATTCAGCAGCAAAGAAGATATCATCTTTAAAATAGAAATGTTCTATTATAAACAAAATTTATTACCGGCTTAAACAAATAAAAATTCAATGAAGTAACAAATATAATTACATGAAGTAAATACAAATAAATCCCTGTAAAAGGAATAAATATTTTCAGAAGTTTATAGATAAAAAAATATGTAAGAAAATACCAATCAATTAATTGATGATAAATTCTTTCAAATAATTCAACTGATTAAGATTTAAACTAAAGTACAGAATAATACAACAGAAAAAATGGAAAATTTTAAGAAAATACAGTAAATGAAAATAAATTTTAAAAAAAGGTGGCAAAATTAATAGTCTGAAAATGCAGATGATGCAGAAAATGAAAAAAAGAGAATTCATTACACTTTATGCCATGACATTCCTTTAGTTAAGGAAAAAAATCTGGTGTAAAATACTCACACGACTTTCTCTTATGCGAAATGGCAAATTTTCTTCACACTTACAATTCTTATTAGTGTTTAAAAGTGATATTTTTATGGGAAAAATAAAAAAAAAACTGAAAAACCCCTTTCTGAAAGGTCGCCCTTCCGGTCATCCGATTTTCTTCAAACTCGGGATTTCGACAACATATTTAATTCTGCTTAATATTATTTAGATGACAGAGTTGATAATAATTTGAAATAGCAAGTTAGAGGAAACCAAAACCCCACCCCTCCCCCAAAAGTGCGCTTAAATGAATTTTCCCGGAGAAATGTTTCAAATAAAACTAGTAGCTCTTTGTATGTGTAGTTGATATATCAAGTTTAAAAAAATTCGTTGGAGCCGTTTTCGAGAAAATCACAAAAAAATGAAAAACCGTTCGGTAAATTGGCACTTCCGGTTGATGGATTTTGCTCCAAATCTTCGTGTCTGATACGGTGGTAGTACCTAAAGGGAATACCAAGTTTGAGCTTCCTGCATCTTTTCGTTTTTGAGATATTCTTTTCACCCACATCCAGACCATTTTCTAATAACTATTTTTTGGGCTCAAGGGAGCCTCAAAATGTGTATTTCCTGTGAAAACTCAATTTCGAAAATCTGGTATTATCGCAATACTTCGTCTAATAGTAGTTAGAGAAAATAAAAAAGGATTCCAAGTACACAATTGACTGTCTCCTCTCTGGGTTTGCTGAAGGATTAAATTAATCCTAAAACCTTAGTATAGTGCCGACAGATAGACTGCCAGACGGTGATTTTTTTTGGAAGAGCTGTCAACACGTTGCCGTTCCCATCGCTATCTACCTGGCATTCTCAACTGAAGAAGATAGATGACTTTCGCTATAAACTGTCAGGTCACCTTTTACTCAAGATGCTGGCTCACCCGTTGGAGCCCCACGGAAAGAATTCAGCACTCCAAAAGAGTGAAATCAATATCACTTGTTTGTAAATTCCAAAAAAAAAAAAATGACATCTAAATATCATAAGATCAGTACTCCTGAATTTTTCTTATAACTACCTCTTTCACTTTTCTAGGACAAAAACTGAGTTTCTGCTTATCCGTAACTTCTATTTTTTATAAATTTCTCAGTATAGAACTTCTAGTATTTAGTGGTGATCAATGAAAAGTAACAATTTTTGTGGGTTATAAGCAAAAAAAAAACATACAAACAAAAAACAAAAACACACTACTAGATGAAGGATGTTTATTTACCTTGATTGTTAAGATCATCTGTCGTTTGTAGTGAAGTTTCCATTTTGTTTCAAAAGTACTAACAATCACATTCAAATAAGCTGAAACAACATTTCTATAAAAGAATGACTACAAGTTCAATAAAACTTTGAAAAATATGCATCATTTAACATCGTACTTGGCGAGGCATGGATTGATTCCTTTCTTTCCAATCCATCTTCTCATTAATATATGTAAGTTTTATTTGTACTTATTTAAGAAAAAAAAATTATGAAAGAATAAAGGTCCATTCATTTCAGAGAAAGAAACCCCGGTATCTATGCGAAATAATATGTTTACAGGTAGCCCAATTCAAACATATAAACAATTGATGTGAGGACATACCCTAATAGTGTAGGAGGTAAGCACTAGTAAAGTGTATGCAATAGCGTATGTTTTTTTGTGGTACATAACATAACAACTAATTCTAAATGAAAATATATGGATTAAAGTTTAGAATACAAGTTTTTTTTTAATAAGAAAGGATTATATTCTTACACTTTTACAAGTCAGTAAGTATAAATGCAAAAACCAACAAAGAAATAAAGATTTAATATAAATTTAAATTATGAATGCCAATAGTTATATGACATTGCCTTAAGAATGAGAACTGATTTATGAAACTTAATTGATAATTTATAATTTTCTAACTAATGTCGTGATAAGTACATAATAAAGTAGCTATTGGTTAGCACTTGATCAATCGTTACCTTCAGGAAGGTTATACTGAGGTTTTCAAGTAGAAATCTTTTAGAAATTATTGAATGTCTGATAGTGACTTGGAATCAATTAATGAGTGTACTGCCTTGATGGATGCGTTGGTAAATGAAGTAAGAACTGATGTACGCTCAGTTAGGAAAAGAGAAGCAAATTTAGCTAAAAATGTATCATACCAAAATGCACCTGTAAGGACATTAATAAGATTACTGTATTATTTTATGTATATAAATTATTGAATTTTACAGAATTCCTTGTACAAATGTCTATACGTATTTCTAGTAAACTAGTTCTATATGTATTTAAAGTAAATTAGTTGTGTATTTTGCTTGCAGATGGATGGATCTGGATGTGGCGAACCAGGATCCGAAGGCCGAGGTAGTGGTATGCCACCTGCTCACGGTGATGTACCTCATGAATGGGATGAAGAAGAAGAATTAAAATATGGAGCTGCTCATGTTATTAAATTATTTGTTCCAGTTTCTCTATGTCTTCTTGTAGTGGTCGCTACAATGAACAGTATTACCTTCTACTCTACCAGAGATATATACTTGTGAGTCACAACTTATATTCGTAATATTAGAAAAGCATTGAAACTTTCACAGACATTCTGAGTTATCTCCAACTACCAAATGAAGAAACCTTTTCGATTGAAATTAAAAGTTTTCAAGAGCTAACTTATTCCATATTTGCTTACTAATTCTACAACTAAATTTAGAAATAATTTATAACTAAACAAATAAATTTACAACTAAATTTGAAGAACTAATTCTACAAATTGAATTTACAAGCTAAAAATTGAATAATTTTCTATTTTATTATATAAGTTATTAAAATACTCTGAATATAGAGACTTTATGTTCATTCAATTTAGATGTTAAAAAGGAATGATTTTTACAAGGTCTAAAAGAACTGGTTTCCCCTTGCAAGTTTATACATTGTATGTCTGTAAAAACCTGAAATAAGCCAAAGTGAATTGCTGGATAGATTTCGCCCAAAGTATGCTAAACTTAAATAGTGCACCGATCGAATAAAAGCGGGGAGGGGGGGCATGCGACCTACAAAACGAGGTCTGTTATGGATCCCCTAACATTGTAGCACATCTCCCAGCTTCGCCCTCCTAATCAGGCCTAGCAACGCTGAGAGCGGCTCATCATGAAACTCATAGCTTCGGGATTACCTGTTCCCAATTAAAGAAACCTTGTCCTCGCCAGGCCGGAGCACTCGCAAAGGAAGTGCACCGGGGTCTCAGCCTTGAAGAATCGGCATTCCGCGCTATCTGCAAGTTGTAGTTGGTGCCTGTGCCTATTTAACCTACAATGCCCAGTTAGTAGGTCCACATTAGCCTTATATCCCTTCGTCTATGGCTCAGTAGATCCCTGGTGAATTTAGGCAAATGTCTCTTGATAAAGAGTTTTACCTGCCTCTGTCCTCTTGTTTTCTCCCACCAAAGCAGACGCAGTTCTTCAATCCAAACTTTGATAGAAGATTAAATTAGGCTCCTGAACAAGCCGCAGAAGAGTTCGGGGCCTATGAAGGTATCTTGGGAACCCTCCCTCGCTAGGACATACGTCCTTCTATTGCCCAGAAACCCCGCATATCCCCGCACCCAGGCGAATGTCAGTTTGTTCCGAGCACTCACCTCGGTTAGGGAAGTTAGGCTGTCCCACACCAGTCTTGAGACAATTTGGTGTGAAGAAAGTGCCTTCAGAGCTGCCTGAGAATATGGAGCATATGGCCACTCTCGACGGTTTAACTATTGAATTCTTTAAATATCTTACTGATAATGGTCTAATATTTTTTGAAAATTTATTTAACGAGATCTTAAATGTTGAAAAAGTTCCATCAGCGTGAGGGAAGTCTGATATCGTTCTTTTGTATAAAAAGGGCAACCCCAAGCTACCAGAAATTTATCGGGGCATTTCACTGTTAAATTCGATTACCAAAATATTTACCCAGGTGCTTAGTAATCGTCTTTCTAACTGGATCGAGTATGCCAAACCAATAGCGAGTGCCAGAATGGTTCCCGGAAAAATAGAGGCTGTACAGACAGTCTGTTTATTCATTCATCGATTGCCGATGTACAGTTAATGAAGCCAAAAAAGAAAGTATATGCCACGTTCGTGGACTTCAAAAAAGCATTCGACACCATAAACCACAAAGTACTATGGAGTAAACTCTATAAATAATATAATAAAATATAGTTCAAAAATAATAATCAAATATATAGTTCAAAATCTCCATCTTGTAATTTCAGAATGATATTGTTTAATAGTTTAATCAGATCAGTTCTGTTGTATGGCAGCGAGGTGTGGGCACTTAGATATTAGTAAACTTGGAAATTGTCCAAATGAAGTATTATAAATCGTTGTTTTTTTGGTTGAAACAGACCCCATGGTACATAGTCAGATGCGAATTTGATTTAGTGCAAATTAAATATGAAGTACTGAAAGTGGCCATTAACTGGTAGATAATAATGTTGCTAATGTGTAATAACAGAATCCCAAAAATATGTTATAAAAGATTAATGTATATTGATAATATGAGTGACTATAATACTAAATTTAATTGGGTCAATCAGTTAAAAGAAATTATAATAGAGGCAGGTTTTCAGTGGTTGTGGGATCTGATTAAAAAACACAGATATTCATTGCTAAATCAGTACAAGCAAGGTTTAATAGATTCCGATATCAGGCGAGCGGTTAACTCTGCATACAATACCATTTATAAAGATATCTTTAGTAAAAACTGCACCCAGTTTTACCTACTATCGAATGTTTCGTTTATGAAAATCTGTTTAATTGATCAGTTTAGGAGCTCCCCTGGCAAACATATTAATTTATATTTTAAAAAATGTAGTTATAAAATCAACACTGATGAAAAGTGTCCGCTTTGTGATAATAATGAAGTTGAAAACATTTCGCATATATTTTTTGAATGCCTTTTTTTACAATTTATAAATATAAATATAATAACGATATTGGAATCTGTTAAACTCTCAAAGTTACAAACATATAAACAGCCTCTACTATTATATTATTAACTTTATAAGATTAAGATTTATGTTGTTCAGTTGAATACTATATTATACTATATATTCGAAGTTCATATTTAATTTTTATCACATTATGTCATTCAGTTCTTTCTGTTTATTTATATTTTGTAGATTTGACAGTTTGAATATCTCAGACTAGGAAGTTTCGATCGGAAAAACCGAAAAGATTTAATGAACTGCAACCTATCTACCAGCAGAAACCTAAAGAATACTTAGCTAAAGATTTATGTCAAGCGAATGAGTCGATCGAAGGCGCATGGAAATGCTGGCAAAGTGCCCTACCTAAAACAGCCGAGGAGATTCTTGGAATAAAGGAGAACCAGAGAGAAGGTCTCCTTGGTTTGATAAGGAATGCGAAGCAGCAACAGATGCAAAGAATGTGGCCTACAAAAATATACTTGCTAAGCGATCTACTAGAATAGCCACAGAAGAGTATAAAGCCAAAAGACGGGAGGAAAAAAGAATTCATAGGAAGAAGAAGAAAATATGGGTAAATAAAGAATTAGAAAATATTGAAAGTCACAGGAATGTAAACGAGAATAGGCAGTTCTTTCAGAAAGTTAATTATGGAAGGGCTCCTTTTAAGCCAAGGGTAACAGCATTAAAGAAGGAGAACGGGATGCTGCTATCCAGAAAAGAGGATATTTTGAATAGATGGTGTCAATATTTTGAGAGGCTTTTAAATAGTGATAGACCGGAAGAGGTAAGGGTAATTAAATTGAGCCAAACAGATGCATAGAGAGAATGACATTGAACCTCCGGACTTCGAAGACGTTGTGGATGCAATTCAAAAAATGAAAAATAAAGCCCCCGGAGTCGACAGTTTGCCGGCCGAATTATTTAAATATGGCGAGAAAAAATTTATACAAGGAGATCCACAACTTAATTATGGGTATCTGGATTAATCAAAATTGCCGGTGCAGTGGAGCCAAACCATTATTCGCCCAATATATAAGAAAGGCGATCAGTTGGAATGCTCGAACTACAGAGGCATTTCAGTACTCTCCTGTGCCTGTAAAATTTTTTCGAACTTCTCTTTAACAAATTGATTCTGTTTGCCAACAAAGAAATAGGACCCTACCAGTCAGGCTTCAGAGAAGGTAAATCTACAGTGGACCAAATATTCTCCCTGCGGTTAATCCTGGAAAAGAGCCTCGAATATAAAGTATCAACCCATCATCTTTTTATTGATTATAAAAGTGCTTATGACAGCGTTCTTCGCCCAAAATTGTATGAAGCTATGGCGGAAAGGAATATACCTCGCAAGCTTATAAGGTTGATCAAGCTAACGATGGCGGAGGTTACATGCAAAGTGCGTGTCCAATCTGATGTATCCCCAGAATTTAAAACGAATAGAGGACTGAGGCAAGGAGATGCTCTCGCCTGCCTCTTATATAATTTAGCCTTAGAAAAGGTTATCAGGGACTCTGGGATACAGACTTCTGGCACTATTCTGAACAAGTCCGTCCAACTGCTAGCATACGCAGACGACGTGAACCACAAGCTAGATCCCTCCCCGCATTAAAGATGCTTTTCGTGCCCTTCAAGAAGCAGCTTGTCTTACGGGCCTTACTATTAATGAGGAAAAGACAAAATACATGTATGTCGGTGGTGGCAGTGGGCCCTCCGGAGGAAATATAGAGATCGATACTTTTGTCTTTTCAAGGGTACGAGAATTCCGCTACTTGGGCTCCCAAGTTAACCACTCCAATAATATTTCGCTCGAGATTGGTAACAGAATTATGGCTGCCAATAGAGAATATTTTAGCCTGATTAAGTACATGAAGAGCAGCTTGATCTCGAGGATCACAAAACTTAGACTTTATAAAACGCTGATTCGCTCGGTGTTAACGTATGCCTCACAAGCTTGGACAGTGCCCAAAAGTGATAAAAAAAAAATCCTTATTTTTGAAAGGAAAATTCTTCGAAGGATCTTTGGACCTGTGAAGGAAGGAGAAGTGTATGAAATGTTTGGGGAACCAGATGTAGTGAATAAAGTTAAACAGGCTAAGATGGGCAGGTCACGTTATAAGAATGGGGGAAGGAGAGATACCAAAAAAGTTACTAGAGGGAGCAATAGGTGGCTCAAGAAAAATCGGTTGGCCGAAATTAAGATGGCAGGATGGTGTCTCTAGTGATGCTAGGAACCTGTTGGGTGTCCGCAAGTGGAAAGCAGCTCCACAAAACAGAGACGGTTGGAGGAAACTCATTGAGGAGCCTAGGACCCACTAAAGGGTTGTAATGCCATGGAGAGAGAGAGAGAGAGAGATTCCATAGTTTTGTTTTCTCGTTGGTAGTTATGTAATATCTAAGAACCTTAATTTGGCTTTTTCAAACCTATCTCCACTGTAATTATTTTTTTCTTAAATAAAGCAGTATAAAATAATAAAAAAATATGGCCACTCTCCTTTCCACTAATCCTTGCCTAATAATCTCTTAGCGCAGACTTTAGCCTGAAAGACCGTGGCGTACTTCCCTAGGCTGGCCTTCATCTTCCCATAGCCCCAGCTCCGACCCCAGTCAGAGTTTTGGATCCGTCTGTATACCAGACCGAGTTACCGAGGCAGGAGGGTCACAGTCCCAATCTATATAGATCAACTAACTATTAGAGGTTTTACTATCTGTATAAGGAACAAGTGTTCGTTTAAGCCGGGACACCAGCAGGAATGCCAGATTTGTAGCTGGTTCACTTCCCTTGCAGACCATTATAATATAAAACATGAACTCTGGACAGTTATAAAAAAAAAATCAGTTCTATGTAGTGTTCATATTTCTGTGATTTTTTTAGGTTGTATACTCCGTTTCATGAAAGATCCTCAGATCCAGGAACTAAAATGTGGAATGCTTTGGCAAATGCTACTATACTTTTGAGTGTTATAGTGCTAATGACAGTATTATTAATTTTACTTTACAAATATCGCTGTTATAAGGTATTGTTAGCAAATATATTAAATTCTGTTAATACATTTACTTCCTTGCTTGTTTAATATTCATTTTTATTTTTGCCAGATAATTCATGGATGGCTAATCATGTCTTCACTCATACTGCTTTCCATATTTTCGTATATATACCTTCTGTAAGTATTAAAATTTAACAACTTGGGACATTTTTTTCTTATAAAACTTCTTATTATCAATTTGTATATTTATTAATTTCAGAGAGGTATTAAGGGCCTATAATATTCCTTTTGACTTTATCACCCTTAGTCTTTTCATGTGGAATTTTGGTACAATGGGTATGATATGTATACATTGGAAAGGTCCTCTGCATATGCAACAAGCCTATTTAATATTCCTAGCTGCTTTGATGGCGCTTATATTTATCAAATACCTACCTGAATGGACAACGTGGGTTGTCCTAGCTGTGATTTCTATTTGGGGTAATTTTTTCATTTAATAATAAATGAAAACTACAAAAATGACTAGCTTTCGTATAAGGTGTAAATGTTGTTCTCTATTTGAAGATTTGTTTGCTGTATTGACTCCCAAAGGACCTTTAAGAATTTTAGTTGAAACTGCCCAAGAAAGAAATGAGCAAATATTTCCGGCTTTAATATATTCCTGTTAGTATTAAATATTCTTGACGGGTTTTCATTTAATCTTAAGTAATGGTTTTATTGTTATGATTGATTAATCTGAGTTGTTTACAGCCACCATCATATATAGTTTGATAAACAAAATTAGCGACGATGACAATGCCCAAAGGAGTAAAACACCTTCCGTTCCCTCTCAAGTTAAGTATTTATGCACTTCCATCATTGTATATTATAAGACAAAAACATAAAATCTTATATGAAACAAAAGACATTCTCTTTCTGAATGTCAAAATTTATTTAAACTTTGAATTTTTACGCATACAGGTATTTTTAATATCACATTGATATGGAAGAGCGACACAGTTTATTAAAATGGCAACTTAGAGGGGAGTGTAATATCCCAGCTCCACCCGGAACTCCTTAAAATATATTTTCTTTAAAAAAAAAAAATGAAATAAAAGTGACAAATAAAACATATAATGTGAATATATTATAAATTTTAAAAATAATCGTTGCGTTTTTTCGAAAAGTTGCCAAAGCTGTTTGAATAGCCAAAGAAAAATTAGTGAAGACTTTATTTCCGGTTTCCTGTTTTCTTCAAACTCAGAATTTGTGCCAGCATTTAATTTTATTTAAAATTGTGTAATACTGGGATTGTATCTCAAATTATATAATGCTGCTGTCGAACAATATGTTGAAAGTATCACTTTAGACAAAGCTAGTTAGAACACTATTAAAAAGAATGCGCCTAGACAAAAACATTCAAATCAAGATTTGATCGGTATTTGTGAATTATACGTTTAACTTTGCAACTGTTTTTGAGAAAGTTGGGGAAACCGAACAAAAAAAATGTAGTATATAGTTAGACGGAAACTTTCGTGTTCCAATCAGTAAAAGAAAAGATTAGGCAAAAAAAATAATAATTTTTGTTTCTTAAAATAGCGTCAGGAGGAGAGGATGGTTTTAGTGCCGATTGGGCAGATGGCTTGGAAGCAAGGGTTGAAGGTCGACAGCGAGCCGTGGCGGCTCATGAAGCGACTACAGATTCTCAAGCTCGTCAGCCAATTAGTGCTCATACACAACATCCTCAAGGAGCACCACATGCCCAAGATGAAGAAGAAGAACGTATGTTGATCAATTTCAATATTTTTTTATTTTTGTTTTTCCAAAGCGTTGTAAAGTAGGCCATCAATCAATGTGAGGTAATTTTGTTCTCTATCTTTAAGTGAATCATTTAACCACAACCGAAGATTTTGTATTGGAATTATTTACGAAGCACTATAGCCAATAATAAACTACAAATGGATGTATAGGCAGGATGCATAGGTTTGAATAAACATGTGCAACACAATAACGAAGCCATCCTATTTATTTTTGAATGGAGATCGACAGAACTGTATTTTATTAATCTAAATTTTATTTTTTTCTTTTTAAGGAGGCGTAAAACTTGGCCTAGGAGATTTTATCTTTTATAGTGTATTAGTAGGAAAGGCTTCTTCTAATGGAGACTGGAATACAACCCTTGCTTGTTTTGTTGCCATTTTAATAGTAAGTATATGAATTTCCATGTTGTTTAGATATTTAAAAAAACTCTTATTATATGTTTTGTTGCAATGATTCTCAAACTTATTAGTACACCACACCCACCTTTCCATACATCCATATTTTCGCAGGCCTCTTCAAAGAGGTCGATGATATCAAGAATATGTCAGGTATAAGATATATATGAAGGGAATATGAGTAATAATATTTCTGTTAAATTTTTCAATATTTAATAAATATTTCGCCAAAGTGAACAAGTATGTCATTAAATAAATAGATCCTGAACTCAGTGAGAATAATGAAGCAATTTGTGTGTATATTTAAAATTATTTTAAATTTAGGGCTATTATTATTATTATTATTTTTATTGTTATTAGTGAGATTTAATCTTAGATCTCCCGCCGCGTTTACGTGTAATTATCTTGAATCTCGCATACAGAAGAAAGTTACTTGTTTGCAATGTAAAATAAGTTGTGTATAATGGAAATAATGTGTAGCATTTATTGTAAAATTCTTAACTGAATTAAATTTTTTACTTGATTACAGGGTCTATCTCTGACTTTACTACTGTTGGCTATATTTAAGAAAGCATTGCCGGCTTTACCAATTTCAATTACATTTGGCCTAATTTTCTATTTCACTACAACAGAGATCGTCCAGCCATTCTCTGACGCACTAACTACAAAACAAATATTCGTTTAATAATATGGAAAAGTACGCAGACCAATTTGGATTTGTTTCCTTTTTTTGTGCTATAAACGCCATGAAAAAATTAACTTTTACAAATAACTTTATTACTAAAGTTGAAAATTATTTTTAATTTAAGATTCATAAATGTATGTAGTATTCAATTAATCCAATGGGCTACACTAGTATATTATAAAGGACAGAAAGTGGAAAGAATGCTGTGTTTTAATGTACTTTCAGACAAATTAAAATTTTGATTTTTAGTAAGTGTTAAAATTATGTGTCATACATCTAATATTATCTGCATGATCACAGTGTAGCGAATCAATAAATTATATAAAGAAATGAATACAGTAATAAATTCATTTATAATCAAATATAATAAACAAATTATTTTAAATTATTAAATAACTTTAATGTTGTAAATTTATTGAAAAAGATGTACAGAATTAATTCCATTTAATACTAAAGCCAACAAAAAAAAACACTTTGCTCTTTATACTAATTTATAATGTATAATTCATCCTTTGATTCCTATATCTTTTTTCAAATCTTTTCTGGTCTGCAATTGTGATTTTTTTTTTATATTTAGTAATTTAACAATGCATAATTATTTGTAAATATTTATGTTAATTTGATATAAAAAAATAAAATAATTATTATAAATATTAGTTTTTTTACACTTTTATACTGATACTAATTAGGCTTTGTGAATTCTTAGTTTCCATTGATTTCTACACCATCTTAGTTTGAAACTTCTCCTATATTTCTGGTTTAAGTTTCTTTTCAGTTGATGGATTCTCACGTCAGATGCAAATTTACAAAATACAAATCTAGCTTAATTCATATAAAAAATACTTAATTATTATAAGTGTATTTTTCATATATTTTTTACAATAATGAAACTTTTAAGTGCTTAAGTTGTATTGGTGCTTATGACAAAGAGATTTATGTAAACAATTTTTTTTTTGTCCTATATTGATATCAAAAAGAATTTACCAGTTGATTCCTCACAAGTTTATAACCATCGACAATTATATTTAAAAATAGTGACACAGTATAATAGTGATATAATATTATTTTAATTAATATAAAGAAACCTTAGAAAGGATATTCTGGATGATCTACCATTTCACCAAATATTCCCTTAGCGAATAGTCTTCCTTCTTCACCTTTATCTAAATTAAGTAGCTGATCATAATCTTCAGCACTCAGTTCAAAATCAAAGATCTAGATAGAGAGAGAGAGGAAAACAAACAGCATTTAAAAAAAAGTCAATCACTTTATTACAAAAAATAATATTTTAAAACAATAAAATAAATGAGAGGATATATCATTGAAATACCTACATCAAAATTAAGTCTAATCCTATCTGGATTTGTACTTTTTGGTATTGCCGAAACTCCATACTGTATCAAAAATCTCAATAGAATCTGAGAAGGACTTTTGTCATATTTCTTTGCTATTTCTCCAACAACTGGATCCGACAAAGGACTCAACTGAGGTACTCTAGGATTTAAAAAAAAAATAAAATAACGTTGTTGGTCAAGAAAAATAAATGGTGTGAAACACTTACAATTTTGTATATTTACTGTATTTCTTAACATCTACACGGTGATTTCTTCACACTTTGTTATTACAACGTTAATTAATTGTACTAAATTTCCAATAATGGGAAACCTTTTATCATTCCCAGAACCTTGATATCATTTTTACTTCCTCTTATTCCTAGTAAAAGGAAGTATAATAATCGTGTCAAATTTTCGATATTGCGTTTTCACCGGAAAAATCCGTTTTGAGGTCCCTTGAGTCCAAAAAAGTGGTTTTTAGCAAATCATTGTGTGCGTCTATGTGTGTGTGTATTTGCACAGCATAGCTCCAAAATGAAAAGCCGTAGAAAGTTGATATTCCGTTTAGGTATCACCATCGAATCTGGTGGTAGGTTATTTGTCAAATTCCTCAACCGGAAGTACCACTTTACTAGTTGGTTTTTTCCAATGATTTTCTTCAATCTTGATATATCAACTACACGATTTTATCAACTAAGCATACAATGATCTACAACTTTTATTTAAAACATTTCTCTAGGAAAATTCATTTAAGGGCACTTTTAGGGGAAGGGTGGGGTTATGTTTTTCTCTAAAGTGCTGTCATAGTTGATTATACAATTCTATTACCCAAAGAAAATTAATTAGAAATAAACTGATTCCGAAATTCCAAGTGTCAAGTAAATTAATAAACCGGAAGGGCGCTTTTACTGAACAAGTTTTTACAGTTTTCGACGAATTTCATTAAATTTAGTATACTAACTATAAAATTTGTCAATTATAATTTTGAGAACTGGAGTAAGAGAAAGTTGTGTGAGTGTTTCACACCAGATTTTTTTTTTTTTACAAAATGATAACAGATGATATGTTGCGAAATCTTAGAGTTTAATGGGAATGATTAGAACCGTTTTTGAAAAAATCGCAAAAAACTAAAGAGAAAAAGGGAAGCGGTGCTTCCGGTTAACTGTATTTGACAAAACCACCATGTCGGTTCTGGTTGTAATGTTTGAAAGGATTGACAAATTATTAATTTGGTTATTCATTTTGGTTATCGAGTTATGCTGTTTACCAGAAACTCAATCAAACCATTCGACAAAAACATATTTTTCTACTACAGATTCCAGGAAACAAGTAAGTATTCCGGTATGAAATGAATTTTCAAAACTTATATAAAACTTAAACTTATACTGAAAATAAGAAACCGTCAGATATACTTTTTAAACCCGAAATTACCACCAAGAATAATTTAAAGCAATTATATCTAATTATATACTTTATTCTAGTAACTTGTTTAAAATTAATGAATAATTTTTTGTGGTGGTTGGTTCCGCAGAGCTGGAAAGCATCAGAGACATTTTCCGTGGTAGCCTGCTTCATTTTGTGGTCATCGACCGGTTTCGGGCGTTCGCCCATCTTCAGGATGCGTTTTTTAGACAGACTCGCACAGAACTAACTTAGTTCCACACTAACTAAGTTAGCTCTGTGCGAGTCTGTGTTGTCACACTGTCTAAAAAACGCATCCTGAAGATGGGCGAACGCCCGAAACCGGTCGATGACCACAAAATGAAGCAGGCTACCACGGAAAATGTCTCTTAATGAATAATTATCAAAATAAAGGCAACAATTTAAAAAGGTACTCATACCCATCAAGAGAGAAACCAGCTTTCTTTGTAAAATCCATCAGAGAAGGAGAACCTAAAGGCCCATATGCACAGACTCCAATGCCTGTGGAAATTTTGTAAAATTAGACGTGCGATATATAAAATTAACAACTTCTTGATTAGGAGAATTGCTAACAACTAACCATTTTCTTTGCAATAGTTAACTAATTCCCTTTGTTGTAAGTAGACGTGTAATTCAACTTGGTCGTTAACCGGCTTAATTCGGCTGTTTTCTACGATTCTTTTTACCTGCTTCAGATTAAAGTTTGACACGCCGATTGAACGAGCTCGGCCCTCGTCAACCTGCCTTTCCATTTCCTGTTATCAAGTGGTGCATTAAATTTATGAAAACTAACCATTTATTATCTACATTAACAAAATTGACTAATAAAATACTAAAAATAAAACAGAAGGCAAGAATTATAACCTTTAGCGGTTCTCCATCCGGGACCCTAGAATATTCCGAGGGGATCTATAGTTGAAAATCTCGCAAACCACGAAACTAGGGAATGGCATGGAAGACAACGGTACAATGTTGCATAGAATAGCTGCAGTGAGTCACATCAGAAGCATCTGACAGAAGAAAATAGAAATACAAACTGATATAAATTGCGGGACTATGGGAAAACGCACCCTTCAATATGCCATGAAGTTGAGGAAGCTGAAGCAGAATTCTGCTGCCGCGAATACTCTTACATTCCGCGCTTGTATCAGAATACCAGAAGCACTCCCAGCTTCAGACAGAAATATTTTCGTCAGTCACCGAATTGCCTGAAATCTACAGGAATAAACAGACTGGAACAAACCGAGCACGAGCAGAGAAGAATGCATGAGCGCTCGCGTGAATCGCTCTGCTATAGGATATGGGGGCCACAGGCAAAAAACAAGGTCATAAGAGGGCCACAGTTAGAAAACTCTAGGGACAATGTATTGATGCTTCCATTCAAGTACGTTTACAGCATGCATTTAGAAAAAAAAAGATAAATAATTTTGATAAAATCTAAGACCAGTTGACACCACTAAGCCTCTAAGCTCAATTTAGTCATTAATATATTAAATTATAAGTAAGAAGGTTAAATTACTGTCTTTACTTGGCAGAAACATTTTTAGTTTTATACAAATTAGTTTTTCCCCGGACTATTGAGTACATTTTTTGTGATCAATCAAATAAAAAAAACAACATAAAAATCAAATAGCATTCTAAAGTAGCAAATATACTGTAAAATTAAAATATTAAGATAAAATGCTACTGAGCATACTGCCAAGAGCAGGTATTTTGATTTATGAGTAGCTGCGGTGAGGTTTGCCAAGAGGCGATCTCTATTCTCACTCTTTCACACACACATAAACACACATTCTTTACCACAAGCATATTTATTTAACAGTATTTACAGTAAGTTAGAAATAGTATACGAAACCACATAGCATATACTCTTGAGGCGTCCAATAGGCTTCCTAGATCTTGGTTGATATTGACCAGCCACACCTAATCTCCTACAAATCTACATCCAAACTACATATTTGGATAAAATGTTTTACTTTGACAATACTTTATTTTTATCCGTGAAAATTACAAATCTGTTGTTCAAAAGATAATCATCTGCTATATGAGTGAAGTCAAGCTTGATTAAATAATACGTATAGCTCGACAACTTAGTTGTGAAACCTGTTGGCGGAGTTAAATGACGTCACAGCTACCACAAAGCTTTGGCAATGACGGAGCTTAACAGCCGGGTAGGTGTTCACAATTAAGTTGTCGAGCAATAAATATGTGTGGAAATCTCGCCTAGTTTTATTATTCTT
The DNA here is from genome assembly GCA_011037195.1 of Triatoma infestans. Lineage (NCBI taxonomy): Eukaryota > Metazoa > Arthropoda > Insecta > Hemiptera > Reduviidae > Triatoma > Triatoma infestans. The sequence goes on from JAAEAF010008533.1 coordinate 43,744, forward strand.
AACAATGGCGATATATCCTTGGAATAAAATGTTAAAATGAAACGAGACTTCTGGAAATAATATTCAATTATTTTATAGTGTTATTGACTAAGTAATTCTACCTTCCAAACTGCCAAATGGTCTGTATCCATATCAAGCAATAGACGGCCATCTTCATCCCTAGGAAATGGATCTTCATTTATACATTGAAAACCAACAGGGTTATGTATTAGATACAGATCCACATAAGAAAGTTGCAGTTTATCAAGCGACTTTTTTAAAAAATATTCAACGTGCTCTGCCCGGCATCCAAATAAAGGTAGCTAGAAACAACATTAAATATTGATATTATTTCTTAATTAAGTAATATAAAACAAAAATAATTACAAAAGTAATTGCAAGCAGTAACTTTTCTCTTACTTTTGTGACTATAAATAGATCTTCACGACAAATTTTACCAGAAGAAAACCATTTACTTAAAGCTTTGCCTATTGCCTCTTCATTATAATATACATATGCAGTGTCAATATGTCGATAACCGCATTCTAGCGCTGCATCAATTGCTTTTTCAATTTCCTCCTCGCTTGACTGAAAAAGGTCATAAGTTTTAATTTAAACATTTCAAACGGCTTTCAAAACTGATCAGCATATTTCATGTATTTTATGGTTATTATTAAAGAAAATTATCCATGAAAATGATATAAAACTGACATCTTGCATAAGTAAAGCATTATTCACCCCATAATCACCATATGACGTGACATTAAATAATTTTACCAAATGGTATAGAAATTATTTACCTTAAAATTAATGAAACTACAACTACAAATAGTTTGTCTTTCTACTACATGGTTAACGTTTGAAAACGAAAAGGTGCCTAGCAACTGGCCAAGGCACTCGATACGACAAAAAACCCTACCCATAATAATAAAGTGAAGTGCCTTATCAGACTTTATTGTTTGGTGGCATTTAATTAACTAATGCTATTGTTTGAACTTAATAATAGCTATTGTAAGATTCTGTGGTATAGCATCTTCTGTCATCTTAGTTGTCTGACAACCAATTATATCACAGCAAAAATGTTAAAGTTACTAAATGATTTAAAGATTTTAATCTCTCAAACTTAAGGCTAAGTCAGCATCTGTATATTTAGATTTATAGTGAGAAAGGATTTAAATGATATAAATTGCTATAAGGATATACGTCCTTTTAGCAAGGAGGCTTGCGTTTGAAAATATTTACAACCATATAGAAAAAATGGAAATTAAATCTTAACAGAAGTATCTATTATCTTTATATGAAACATTTTCTCATTTTTTGGGGTTGTGGGGGGAGGGAAGGGCAGGGATAAGCTTTCCTATAAAATACCACTTTAATACAATGTATGGATCTACCATTTGTTTACTATTGATATGCATTATAAGCAATGGTAGAATTCCAAAGATGAAGAAAATAGATTAACCGAAAGTGCTATTTTACAGAATAGATGTTTGTATTTTTCCGAATTTTCTAGAAAAAACGACTATAATGATTTTCTTAAAAACATGAATACTAACACCACAGATATTAAAGACCCACTACTTTTATTTGTAACATTTTTCGAAAAAAATTGCTTTTAGGTACTTCTGGAGGGATTTTGTGTCCTTGAAATTCAAATTGCATTGGACTGGTTCAATGTTATTGGCGTTCTCTTCTCCACTACAGTAGAGAGTAATTTAAAGAAAAATTTGCCATTTTATATACAATTTTATTAACAGCTGTAAGAGAAAGTGGTGAAACGGTTAAAATATATAAATGAAATATATAAATCCTTTGTAATGTCCTTTGTAATGAAATATATAAATAACATTAATGTAATATGAAAATAATAATTGAATATATAATAATTATATGTTTTAAGCTTTCATTATTGTTTATTGCCTTTTAAATGAGCTCCTTCAAAAGATAATTGGTACAACATTAAAATTAAAAAAATCAATACTATGCACTTACTGGTCAAATAGTTCATTATTAATGTTTCTATTAAAAGAAACGTTATTAATAACCGAAAATGCAAATTATGTTAACAGTTATTTCAAGGCTTTTAGGCTTTTGAAAGGCCTTTCCCATTATTTACAATTATCTTCTAATAATAATCTTTTTCATTATACTGTTGTTCGAATACGCTTAGAGGATTTTGTGTGCAATCACCATAATTATTCAAAGGGAATCATTGGAAGATTATGAAACTTTCTGTCTTTAAGAAAATGACTGTATTAACTTTTCATTGTTGAACCGGCGATGTATTTGGAGGTGATTGTTTTCCCATCACTAATTGTGATGGTATAATACATCTGTCCGTTAATGAGTTCATTAAAAATCCTTATTTCTCTAAAATTAGAAACTAAATATTAAAGTTTAATGTTCTTTTCTGAACATAAACAAGTTTGATATGAACAACTTATTCTTTCATTTCCAAATTAGGTTTTTACTTAGTACTTTCATTCGTTTAAAAACAGATACAATAATTATGGAAAATAAAGGAGAACGATTATGCATAATATTATGATTATTATTACATCTACAAGGTAAGTTGATTATGCGAGTACATGTTTTAATTTAGACAATGACTGTATATTCAATGTAACATTATTACTCGTGGTATTTATTGATTTCCACAGTTTGTCTTTTGTATAATTAATTTTTTTTTTACTCCGTTTTTTACAATTTAATATTTAATTTACTTTAATTAATTAAAATGATACGGTTCCATATAAATTAAAGTAATATGTTACAGAATTTTGTAATTACTTTGAACTTAAGGATGTACGGTAATAGTTTGATCAGGACGTATCTAAGAATTTAAGGTAGTTTTGGATTTCTTTGTGCGTTTTCGAGCGCATTGTAAGGCCCGATGCACGCTAGCGTCAGAAGGACGTACGGCCAATTACCTGGTGACGCTGCGCCTTTTTTCTCCACTAGTTCACATGCAGCGTTCAAAGTGATGCGCGCCACGATCTCCGCCATGATGTTCTTTTAATGCTCGCCACGGATGGGTTCAGAAGGAAACAGGCTGATTTTGCTTATCTTTTACAAAAACTACTTGAAACATAAAGAGAGACGGTTCTGGAAACACCCACTAACTCCTCAGGGGCACTTTCACGACAATTTTTGCAGAATTGAGGGAAGATGATGCAAAATTATGCACAAAAAACTGATCTGAACTGCCAGGACGCGGAAATCCAGAATTGATGCTGCGTACAAGCAGGGCACACAATTAAAAAAAGAGACACTGCGTCTCCCCTGTCTGTTATTTGCTCAGGCGGCATCCTCAGGATCACGTGTGCATTACTCGCACAAAACCATGTATTTCTAAACTGCGCTTGAAAGTAATGCTACGTTACTGCGTCCTTTTGACGTTAGTATGCATCGGGCCTAAATAGACTATTTGCTTTTCTTCTGAAGTCAGGCTGCTATAAACTCGCTAGAACCGCTAGAAATTACTGAACGACGCTTTTCTATGAGCCTTTTTTAAACACTGTCGCATTTTTAGATGGTGCCAAATGTGATAATACCTTAATAATTTTCTGCAGATTATTCTATTTAGGTCAAATATTTATTGTTATCCGGGATCATGCATTGAAAGAGTTTAAACATAGGATAGATATGGCATGGAAGAAGTATTGGTCACTAAGAAGGATATTTAAAGGGAATTATTCGAATGTACTAAAAGGGAAAATCCTTTCTTCTTGTATCAATCTGATGCTTTTGTAATATCAGTGTCCTGATCTGTTCCACGAAAGTAGATCACCGTACAGAAGTGACACAAATAAAAATGTTGAGAATTTTATTTTGTGTTAAAATTATTCACAAAATACAGCAGAACACAAAAAAGCAAAAAAAAAAAAAAATTATAATAGAAAATATCTCGAAAAGTAGGTCCGTATTAGAAAGTGGTAAAATTATATTATAGCTAATGATTAACTAATTATATAATTAATAGAACCGTATGATTTACTTAATTTTAATTGCTCTTTTAGGGAGAGATTTAATGTTGCAGCCCCCCAGAAGTTTTGCAAAAATGAACTTTCCTTGAAATATGGCCTTAACGTATGCAGTAGTTCAGTATGTTAAATTTGGGAAAATCTTAGAAGCCATATTCAAGAATTTGGGAAAATTTAAAAACCAAATAAAATTTCTCTGAGGTCACATGTAAAAGAAAATCGTGGGCTACATTTTCCAGAATTTATCAAAAAACGAGAAATAACTTCTGTAAAGTCGCATTTCAGATTGGCGGAGTTTGATTGAAGCCTTAGTGTCAGATGCGTGGTGAACACACACACACACACACACAGTGCAGTACTATCCAAGACCCATATATACAGCTCAGGAAAGGGCAGATTAATTTAAAGAAATATCTGGTAAAGCTTCAAACGATGCATCATTACCATCTTGCATGAAGAAACAGCATATGCGTAATATCGAATTGATGCCCATAAGCAACAAATTAATCAACTTGCTAAATTCACAAGTTACTTAAAGGATTAAATAAAGTATTGTATGATAAACTTTTTCGTTACAAAGTGTGGCCACATCCAGAATATCTATTCATACACAAGGGGCTAGGAATTAGAAAATATGATTAGTTAAAAAGATATCAATACAAAACGATGGAAGCAAGACAGATAAATACGCAGGCTGTGCCTTTGTTTGCAATCAAGAATGAATTAAAATATATGAAGGAAAGTAAACAACCAAGCAGAGCAGCCAGTGATTTTAAAAAACCTGTTGTGGATAATGTAAAGAGTAGAAAGAAATGATTACACAGATAAATGGAGATGACAGAGGATTCAATAAAGGTACATGGTGGAAAAGAAATAACTTTAATCAAAAATCTATTAAGAAGTAATATAAATATTTCTTTTAGTTATGTAAAGGCACACCGAGAAAAGAAGGGAATGAAGAGGTGGATAGGTTACCAAAGAAAAGCCTGCAGAGACGAAAGGCTTCCTTTACCATACTATAGGAATCCAAAAACTGCACTTAAAATTCATTTATTCCGAGAGAGTACAATAGAATAACAATGCAGCTACAAACTTAATAAAGGCAAGGATCCCTTAACCCTTCTGCATCCTTAGCATAAACATATTAGCAGAATATGCTCAAACAATAGTTACTTAATTAGATTTTGCGTTAAACAACCATCAGCAGGCCCTGATAACCAAATTTGTCAATAGAACCAAATATAGTCGAATGGAGGTGGTTCGAGATAAAAGCTGGTCAAATGGATAAGGGAAGCGAAAAGAGTAATAGGACTGCTCAATACGGTGCTCTGGAGTAGAAATATTTCAATGGGCACTAAGTGTCTTATATGCAGCACCGTTTTTGAAAGTATAGTACTGTACGGTGTAGAAACTGGACCCTTAATAGGCATGAAGGAAGAAGAGTGTTAGCCATCAGAAATAGGCTACAGCTAAACGACAATATCCTTCAGGCAATAGAATTAAAACAACTAAAATGGTTTGGACACTTGCTTAGAAGTAGGATGATGACCGCATACCGAAGGCACTGTTTGGGAAATAGAAGGAAGGAATAAAAGAGGGAGACCCAAAACAAGGTAGAAGAAAGAAGTTAAAGAGGCTATGACCGGATATAGTCTTACAGAATCGGATGCTCATGATAGAAACAAATGGAGAAATAAGCTTGAGTCGAGAGAACCTCAATCAAAAAAATACCTACATATTCCACATAATAAATGAATGCCCTTCAATAGAAAGTGAATGATCTATATAAAGAATAGATTAGAAAATCGGTTCTATGTGGAAAAAGTGGCCACCAAAAGAAACGGAACTAGTGGCAAAAAAGAATTTAGATTTTAATTAGATTATCAATCAATACAAAAGACTCATTCATAAATATCCAAATTAATTATTATACTTGATATTATTAAATTTTTGATATAATATGAACTATAATTAATGGAGTATGTATAACTAAGCTCTTCCTGGGGCTCTAGGTTTTACCGAGGAGAAAAAAGCGAGAATGAGAATGACTAAAAACAATTGTATCGAACTGATACCTCAAAAATAGGTCATTCCGGAGAAAACTTAATGTGGAAAATTTGAGAGAACTGCAAAGTAAAGATGACGCAATTCGGAAGACCTAGACCAATACAAAGGAATTTTCTTGGTAAAAGACTTACCAATTATTATAAAAATTATTTCGTAAATAATAATAAATTTCAATATAAAATGGTTGTTGTTAAATGGTATTTCTATTGTTTTAATTATAAATGTATAGAAAGGTCTGGGAAATGTTTTCAAACAGGACTTAGTAACACGGTAATGAAGAAATCAATCAAGAGAAAATATAAGAGGTTATAATAATAAAATAAAATTACTGCAATTTCGTTAAAATAAGTCAATAAAAGTCAAAACAGTTATATTAGAATACAATTGTTTACAGTTAATTTTTAAGAATATCGATTTACTGAAGTTTATAACTATGCTTTTTTTTTTATTTTTCCACTTAATCCAAGGATTAAATAAAATATTCTGTCCTTTATAAGTAATTGTTTCTGGTAAGCAATGGAGCATAAAGAAGTGAAGGGTAGTTCTTTATACATCAATGGAATGAAATTAATCATTCATTATTTAGAATACAATGATAATTACAACCGCTATTATTATAATGCTTTTAATAAGATAGGAATAATTGCAAGTAATTTTTGTTAAAACAGAAAAAATTTTACAAAATTTATTTAATTAGATGAAAGTAAAAAATGAAAATGTCAACATTTTCTACAAAAATTTGTAATTTCAATGTTAAATCTAGGTTTTCGAAATGGAAACTTTTATAAAATTTGTCTACAATATTATACTGTTAGGAGAACCTAAACTTATAATAAATCGAAACTTTTAAATCCCTTAGAACCTCTCAAAAATCAATTATTTCAGAGAAAAGTTTCAAATAAAAGTGGTATGTCTGTCTACTTGTAGTTAGTGTAATAAGTTTAATGAAACTCGTTAGAATTGTTATGAAGAAAAATCCATTGCATTTCCGGTAAGTCGATTTTCTTTCGGAGCTTCACAATATTTGTAATTCTCATTAATATACAGAAAGCGAAGGGTATAATAATAGCTCAGTGTTACCAAATTTCTTGAAACAGGACAACAGCCGCCTTTTGCCAAATGAATACGAATCGGCGAGTACATGCAATGTTTACAAAAGACATTTCTTTCTTTAAAAAAAATTAAACCAAAAAGGAATTAAACTGCGCCAAAATAGTAAGTAACAAGCAACCTTCCTATAATGGGGTTGGTTGGAGAGAATTGGTCTGGTTTGATGAAATTACAGGACTTTGTTAACACTGTAATATAATAATGAGTTACACTGACTGCCTGCACTTTACAGTAAAGATGGTAGATTAAGGTAGAGTGGCTGGGGTAATGACACGTTGTGACTGGTGAACTATCTTCTGAACTAATTTGAACTATATCTTCTCTGTGTCTCAGGGATGGAAAGAATTGATCTGGTTTGATGAAACTACAAGACTTGGTTAACACTGTAATATAATAATGAGTTACAGTGTTAACCAAGTCTTATAATTTCATCAAACCAGACCAATTCTCTCCATCCCAACAACCCCATTATATTCCAAACATTATCTCATACAATGTGTATGGTTTGTCTGAAAACCACTTCTAGCACACTAATTTCGATGCTCAAGATATTTTGGTTGACCTATAACGCGCTGGACTCGCATGCCGAAGTCCCGGGTTCGACGGTACCAGTGCTACCTTTAGATTTTCTCTTCCTAGGAGCCTCTAAAGCTCACGTTTCTATCATTGGACAGTATTGTCTGTACCACGAGAACACTGCCTAGAGGCCGGCGATGTACTGAAAAGGCTCTGGGGCCTTATAATAAATCTTTCAGATCGCAATGCGCTATCCCCTTACAAAATCTATAAAAATAATAATAATAATGGGTGCTTTAAAAAAGAATAACCATTTCAATAAAACATCGGTTTTGTATTACTGGTTCAGTTCAGCGTGTAATACGATGAACATCGTGTCTGTGTTTTGCCGCTTTTTCCCGATAGTTATAAATCGAATTAATTAATGAAAATTGTACAAATTGTGGAGTAAGTACAGTACTGTAAGTGTGAAAAGTTTCAAGAAAATTTATGCAGGGATTATAGAGATATTTGTAATCATTAAAATAGTTACTTTGAATTCTTATAAAACTTCAATACCAACAATCAGTGAAGTGGGGAGAGACAGTCCGTCTGTGAGTTGTGGTGTGTGTGTGCGTGTGCGTGTGTGTATGTGTTTAAGTTATGGTTGGTTTTTATATTAGCTTTTATTAACAATAAAGGATTAATATTAATCACTAGAAGGTAAATAAACTTCTAGATATATATCAGATACACGGATATATCACGGAAAATGTATCTGGTGCTTTCCAGCTCTGCGGGACCAACCACAACAACATCTAGATATATAGTTACTATATTAACTGCTTACAAACTTTTGACTGCTGCAAGTTGACTTTCGTTGCTTAATTCTCCTTTTATTTTTTGTGTTAGCTTCAGAATAATTAAATAAGTAAAAAAAAAAAAATAATAAAATAAATAGATAAACCATAAATAGATAGTTGCTTCTAATTATCTATTTAGATAATTATCTTATCTTATTAGCATTGAAAGTGGTAACACGTTCTATTTTCTGTCTGTGTTTAATCTCAAATCTTATTGGTTTAAGTGCGAATTTTTGAAAAAAAATTTTCACCGGCTGATAGAGCAAAAAAAATACTTCAAGTTTTAAGTATTACTTTTTAATTGGTAATTCTATTAAATCAGTTTTTTGAAAAAAATTATTACTTGATTTTATAAAAGTGGAAGAATAAATTATTAGAAGTGAAGTGGAGGGGATATAGTTCAGTGCTGTACTGTTTGTTTATCTGGGAGTAAGAAGAGAATAATAGTGAACAATATTTTCATTCTCACAGGTATTCTTGTAGTCTTGTTTACTTTCTCAAATAAAAATAATTACTCGTCAATTCTTCGTTTAAATGTAGATAACATATATTAAATTTTCAAATTCAACGTTAAATGAAATTTATGAATTATAGTGTTGAACTTTTTTAATTAATTTTAATACGCACTGTTTTTAAAACTAAAATATTTAGAAACATATAGAAACTTTAGTGGAACATATAAAAACAACGTTGTTTGTTTGAAGCTGGTTTAATTTTACTACTATCGGCAATGCCTAAGAGAGATAAAATGTCTGATAAATGTGGAATGATTATTAACAGGTTACTGGAGGGTAACTACGTATTCAATAATTCTTCAATCGAACACTTATCAAACTTATGTTCCAAAGCTAGAACATTTAGAAACCTTATTCTGGAAGATGAATTGTGTAACTTTATGCTATCCATTGAGTACATTGTTAAAGCATACAATACTTCTCTATTGGATGGCGGTTGTAATGAGGTGAAGGTATTAGATCTAAATAGCACCATAACCAGTCTTGGAAAACAAATTACTGCGCAAAAAAATAGTTTCAATGAATCTTTAATTATTCAATGTCAGCAAGACTTAGAACTTAGAAATGAGCTGAGTTCTCTGGAAAATGAAAATTTGGAGTTGCAAAATAATATTGATAAACTTAATTCTGAGTTGTGTAGGTGTAATGAGTTAATAGTCATGCTCCAGGATGATATACAAGATTCCAAAAAAAGTTTTATTTCAAATCACACAGACTGTTAATCCCATGAGGGACACACCACTGACAACAGATTTTTCTCAAATGACTGCTTCTCAGGCACTAAAATGCTATTCACTCTCTTGTAGAAACAACTCTACTAAAGACCCGAATAGCAAAATAATATTAATCAGGGACCAGTATTTTAAAAAGCTAGGAAACGAATTAAGAATAAGACTGCCAGCAAACGGAATTCTTTGCGAATTTATCAAGCCTTTTGCATCCATTGAGGTCCTTTTAAACGACGCACTTACCTGTGCTAAAAACTTAGGACCAAATGACTGTTTAATACTTGCATTTGGGGCAAACAGCATAAGGAATACGCACAATAAAAAAATTGAAGAACTTTATTACGAGTTATTGAGGACTAATAACGTCACAAATATAATATTATTTTGTCTTCCTTATTACAACGAAAAGTATACAATTACAAATAAGAGAATATATAAAATAAATTTGCGACTACATAGCTTCTCTTCTATTTTCCACAATACCAGGCTAATTGATGTAAACGATTTAACTAAGCATAACCTGGCTCTCATAGTCAAGAACAGTCTGTTTGAAATGATTAATTTAATTAGTAGTGTTGATCTTCCTTCTTCTGATAACACAAAGGGTTATCCTGTACCTGTCTTATCGGACTATTTTATACGCAGTAAAATAAGTAATCATAATGAGAGAAATCCTTTTTTATAAATAACATTTATCCTTCCATTTTTTTCTGAGCATCAAGTATATGGTGTTTCTCGTAAAAATGTTGATCAAATTATTGTCGTATACTACCAAAATGTAAGGAGTATAAGAAATAAACTAAATGAACTAAACCATAATGTCATACTGAATATGTACGATTTAATAATTTTTACAGAAACATGGTTGGATGATAGTATAGCGGATGGTGAATTTTTCAGCTCTAACTTTAAAGTTTTTAGAAAAGACAGAAACTTTTCGGTCGTGAATAAACGAAGAGGTGGTGGTGTTTTAATCGCTGCTAACACAAGCCTTCTAACTTGCTCCCTCGATTGTGAAAATTTAGAATCATATGACCAACTTTGGGTGACACTGCAATCTGGAAACAGGAAAGACATCATCGCAGTAGTTTATTTTCCTCCTTTGTCTCCAATGGAAGATTACGAAAGCTTTCTGAACACTGTTGAGAAAATGGCAGATTCTTTTCCTAGAGCAAACATACACATTTTTGGTGATTTTAATCTTAGAGGATTCTGCGACTATGATATAGGAGGAGTGACCACCACACTCTCACTGAACAAAATAATAAAACTCTCTGACACAACAAATTCTCTGGGATTAACACAATTAAATAATATTCCAAATCGCGATGGAGTTTGCCTAGATTTAATATTTTCATCACTACATGAATTAGCTGTTGAGACAGTGACTAATCCTCTTCTACCTACAGACACCTACCATCCACCACTGACGGTTACCTTGAAAGTGGTTTCAAGAAGAATGGTTCATAATAGGGAAGCTATCTTCAATTTCAATTTGGCTCCCTTTGAAGAGATCAACCATTGTCTTTCCTTGATAGAGTGGGATAAACTTCCCTCCAGTCAAGACGTCGACACAAACCTAGGTTATTTTTATGATACTATTAATGATGCCTGTCTTAAATATGTTCCAAAACGTGTTCCTAAGAACTGTAGATATCCGGTGTATTTTACAAAAGAAATTATTCAGCTGTTGAAGAGTAAGAGAAAATGGCATAGCAGATGTAAAAGATCAAAAACAGATGATGATTTTATCAAGTATGCGGAACTCAGAAGTGCTTGCAAAAATAAAATGAATGATGCCTATAAGGCTTTTTGTAGTAAATATGGCCAGTTACTTCAAGACAATTGTAAACACTTCTGGACATTTGTTAGAAACAAAAAACAAGAGACTGCTCCTGCAACCGAACTTTTATATGATGGTTGTAATCAATCTCAGGGAAACATCGTTGACAGGTTTGCCGATTTTTTTGAGTCAGTCTACTCAGATCAAGCAATTAGTGCATCTACAACAACTTGTTCCGCATTCTCCTCTTCTTCTGTGCACACGCTTGCAAACATAATTCTGACTGAGGAAGAGATATTAAAAAAGATTTTTAAACTAAAAACCGATGCTGGTCCAGGACCGGACCGATTACCAGCAATACTCTTCATCAGATGTGCTTCATCACTTAGTGGCCCTATTACAAGAATTTTTAACCAATCTCTTCGGTCTGGCATTTTTCCAAGTGAGTTTAAAGTGGCCTATACAATCCCGATTCCAAAGGTGTCGAGCACAAAGAATATGAGGACCATAGACCAATAACGATTTCAAACGCACTGGCCAAACTTTTTGAGTCGCTTATTCTGGATCATCTGAACATATTCAATAGCAGTATCATTCCGAACCAACATGGTTTTATCTCCAGAAGATCAACAATGACTAATTTAACATGTTTGCTAAATATAGTAACCAATGAAGTTGAAAAGGGAGACCAGGTAGATGCTGTCTATACGGACTTCAAAAAGGCTTTTGACCGGGTTCCTCATTCAATACTGATCCAAAAATTAAATCGGATTGGAATCCAGGGTATTCTTCTTAAATGGATCTCATCTTATCTTCAAGGAAGAAAATCTAGGGTGAAGTGGAATGGTGTCTACTCCAGGTGGTTCCATGTTTCATCAGGCGTGCCTCAAGGCTCTCATCTCGGACCTTGGCTATTCAACGTTTTTATTAATGACATTTCTAAAACTTTTCTGCACTCAAAATTTCTCATGTTTGCAGACGACTTAAAATTCTTCAGAAGAATAACTTCAGTGCAGGATTGTGAGAAATTGCAAGAAGACCTAAATCGTCTTTTAGAGTGGTGCAAGGAAAACGGTATGGAAATGAACATCAACAAATGTCAGGTCATTTCGTTTTCTAGGAAACAGAATAATGTGGATTTCTCCTACACCATCCAGAGTAATCTCCTGGATTGCGTTACAAACATTAGGGACCTAGGAATCAAGCTAAGTGCTAATCTTAGATATGCAACACATATTGACGAAACTTGCAAAAGAGCGTCCAGGATGCTGGGGTTTGTGATCCGGAAAACAAGAGAGCTCGAAGACCCTAAAGCAATCTTGGCGGTCTATACGTCATATGTAAGAAGTATTTTAGAATATGGTTCACTGGTGTGGAACCCATATACAAAGAGCGACCAGGATAGACTGGAATGTATACAAGGGCGATTTATCAGATATTATAAAAGGAAGTTCCCTCACGTTAAATTAGATATTGATTCCTTAGAAATAAGGAGATTGAGGAATGACCTGTTATTTCTTTATAAACTAATCAATAATACAATCGACTGTTCGGAACTTCTGGCTGATATTCCTTTCCATGTGTCTCCCATCCACTTAAGACATTCCTATACGTTCGCAGTTCCTCATCACAAAACAAACCTATTTTTTCACATAAACATTCTGTCAAGAATATGCCGGGAGTGGAATGAACACAATAATAATAATTTGGACTTTTCAGTGAAACTGCCATATTTCAAATCATTATTAAATGAAATTAAATGAAGTTTAACTCTGTAAACAAACTATGTTCTGTATATATTTATAATGTTATTGTTTACACCACTGTTTTATCCATATTGTGTTTTAAAATGTTACTGTTTGACTTACATTATTTATTGTAATGTACAAATTTAAATTATGTTATGACTTCAACCACATGGCACAGGCTGTTTGTTGATGAAATAATTAAATAAATAAATAAATAAATAATAAAATAAAAAAGGGGTCAAGATGAATTTAACAGTGGGAAAAGTTTCGGCAAAATGTAATGGACTTTTTTGGTAATTTATTAGATTCAAAAAATTTAGTTACAAGGAATGATTTAGAAATAATCACTAAAAAAATGAATGGAAGCTTAAAATTTGAAGCACACATTAAAACTTAGAAAATAAAGAACTATTAATGTCCAAAAAGATAGAACAAATAGAGAATTTAAATCGGGGAAGTAATTTGATATTTAAAGTTACAAAGATGGATGGAAAACTTAAGATTGGAAGAGCAGTTTAACAATATTGTTAGAGAAAAATTAGATTTAGACCAACAAGGCAATATTGAATTCACTAAAATCTTGAAAATATACGAGACGAGACTAACAATTATTCTAGCGAAATCTAATAACAATGCAATAAGCAAAGATATAATAAAGAATGCCAATAAACTAAAAGGAACGAGAATTTTTATTGAAAGAGATATAATATGTCAAGAGACACGCGAAAAAAGAAATAAACTACTAATTTTAAAAAAGAACTTACTAAAAAAAGAAAAATTTAAAAATAAACGTGGGAGAAAAAACAGAATTGCAATACAAAATGAAATATTTAAATTGGTTGAAGACCAGAAGTTGTATGCAATTAGTTCAAGAGGACATACGGAAAAATTACTAAAGAAGCTGGTAGTAGATGAAGGAATTAACTTAATAACTAAAATACTAAATTCTGAAGAAATAGATTCAAAGGATAACGACTCGGTAGTGACGAAAAAGTGTTATAGCAAGTTGGATAATGACAATGGATTCAAAACCTTAGTAATACAAATAAGAAAAAGAAGGAGGATCTATACTATTCAACTAGGCTGATCAATAAAATACGGATAGTAGTAAGAGCAATGGCCAGGTTAATTTTAGGAGTATCTAGCGAGGATAGGAAAACTAAAATGTGGATAAGTTCAATGTCTGGACTGGAGGATATTGGAAAAACTGTTATGGATGGTAAATGGAATTGGGCGGGGCACCTGATGAGAACGATGGATGGAAAATGGGCAAAGAAATTGGTTGAGTGGTGAGAAAAAGAGGAAGACCTCCAGTCAGATAGGACTTTGAATTTCGAAAATCTTGTGAAGGAGTAGTTTGGCAGCGATGTACTTGGGACATGTTGTTGTGAGGGATTGGAAGAAGGCGGAACTATTCCCGAAGGCAAACCAACCAACTTCCTGCCACAGAACAGATACACTGGGACTCTACTATCATCCTTGCGAAGCCACGACCACCACGAAACCTTTCCTCAACTCGTGAGCGCGGAGACAGAACTCCGCCGGGCTGGCTCACGATCCCATGGTACCATTTTGTAGAGGGAACAAGTCCCCTACTTGAAGGCCTAGAATGGTCACTGGCCCGGCCAAAGGAAGCCTACGGATTTACCACAACCTCCTGACACCAGCTTGCGCTTACCATGTCATTCTAGTTGCAGTGGGAATTCCGTGCCCGTCTGTAGACGTCTCTGCGGAAAAAAGTTATTTTACTCCCATTCACTCTCTATCTCTCTTTTCTCTTTCTCCTCCAGCAGTTTACGCGCAAACAACGCAAACTCGTCAAATCCCTTCTCACACACCATTCGTCCCTTATTGAACTCCAGTTCCCTCTCAGCCATTTTCACGACAAATTCGCTTCTAATTTCACTCCACAACGTGCAATCAAACAGCACATGCTCCACACTCTCAATTTCACCACACTCACATTCTTCTCTCTCACTCAGCCCCAGTGCGTGCAACTTGCCTCTGAAGTTTCCATGCCCACTAACAATTTGGGTGACGTAGTGATCAGGTTCCACCCACACAGACCTTAGTCTCTGCGCAACAGAGCTCCACCAGCCATACGTCCATCTTCCCTTGCTTGTATTCTCCCATCTATCCTGCCACATTGACTCGATTTCATTCCTGACCTTTCTCTTACAACCTCTCCTAACAAAGACTTTGCCTCTCCATTCCACCCGACCATCTCTCTTGATTACGCTCATCACTCTTCTCCATTCAATCTCAAGATCCATGGGAGTTACCCCAGCGATCACCACACATGCATCTCCAGACAGTGTCCTATACCCTTTTATCATACTCATTATCACTCGTCTCTGCTCACTCAACAGCTTTCCTTTCCCTTTCACATCCAATCTGTCTGCCCACGCTCCAGCTGCATACGTAACTGTCGCCACATACATTCCCTCATATATTCTTTTCACCACACTATAGCTCACACTCTTCCTCTTGATCACTCTCATGAACGCCATCATTCTCGCAAACGCCCTGCTTGTAACCTCTTCCACGTGAGCCATTACAAACATCCTTTTACTAAACGTCACACCCAGATACTTCACCTGACCAACTACCTTCAGAACCTGATCACCCGTCTTAATCCTAGGAGATCTACCGGGACAGTACTGTACTTGGGACAGTAAAGAGTGGCCAAGAATGAAAGAAGTTTACCTGGGCACAGAGTGAGAGAGGAGGTTAATTGTGTGAAGTGTAAATATAAAGCGCCGAACATAATTATGTATTTTATTGTCTTGAAGTATAGTAGAAGTTCCAATTTATTTTCAATCAATCATAATCATTTCTTGATCATTTCAATAATCATTTATTGATAACAGTAATAATAATTAAAGGAAAACAATAATTAATACCTTTAACAATCTATTTATCATTTAGTTTAATTACTTTAATTCATTTGAGGTTTAATGATTATTTTAGTTATAATCAATGTATTATTTTAAAAATAAGAATGTAATTAGTTTATTTAATAACAGAGGAATAAAAGGAAGGGATTAGCTCAGTGGCTGGCGCACTGGACTCCCACGCGGAGGACCCGGGTTCGAGTCCAGCTGCGCTGCCCTTAGATTTTTTCTTTCTAGGAGCCCCTACATCTCATATTTGGTGATGGACAGTGTCGTCTGTAACGAGAGAACACTGTCCGGAGGCCGGCAGTGCACTGAGAAGGCTCCAGGCGCCAATGACCATAGATGTTGACGCGCGACTTAAATTTAAAAAAAAGAAGAGGAAAGGTGTATTTGTTTAAAAGTAATTATTAATGAAGAAGTTTATTTAGTTGCCTATATATTTGCAATCACGCATTTCTGTTTAAAAAGAGTAGAAGAAAAGGTACATATTAAGTACTAACTGAACTCTACCTTTAATAAGGTGCCACAGCAATTTTTGCTGAATTGCTATTTTTGTATAAAGAAACAATCCATTCATGTAATTGTAAATTAAGAGCAATAAATGGTTTATTATTATTTTTTATATTACCTTATACGAATTTTTTATAATTGTTCAAAATATAGCCTATATGAATGACTGTGTGGTAAGACAATTTTCTGCCAGCAGCTGGATCTTCGCCGATACCATTCCTTGGGTTTGGAGTCAAAAATCTCCTGCACTCAATGAAGTTATTAAATATTCTCCCACAAAGAAAGGTGACCCATGGACCGAAACAAATTGGGCCAAGTCTGGATTATAGAATAGTTGTAAAAGAAGTTCAGTGCTACTAATTTTTTCTTTAGTCTGACGAAAGGTATGTGTTCGACTTTATGTTGCTGGAACAAAACTTGTTTGCGATTGACGAAGCTCGATAGCGCTTAGGGCGATCTTTTAGGGCATTCTATCAAGGTGTTGGCAGTAGCGGTCACAAAGTGATCAATTACACCTTCGTAGAAAAACGCACAACATCTACTTTTTCTCAAATTGCCCGCTTGCATCAACCGGAAATGCCGTTTGACCGTGACCAACCACCTAGAATTACCACCAGTAAATCCACTTCCCATAACATGTCACTATTCCTTTGTAAAAGCGCATATCAGAGGGATTTTCTCTAAGAGAGAAGTTAGGAGATATCTATTCTCCTGGCGGCCTGTTGAGGTACAAGTTCATGTGGGCACTAACCTACATTTCCTTCTTACCTTTCCCATAGTATGGAGATGTGGGCTAACGGTGTACTTAGTTATACTGCCAATCTTGCGGCAAGTACACGAGTACTTACAGTTGGATTTTACCCGACAGCTTCCCATAAAGCCTCATTAACATCACGCTGATTGTATGGTTGTCAAAAATAAGAATTACTGAACACAAAAAAGTAAAAAAGAAACAAAAATAAAGCAAAAAGAAATTATTTTTAGTAGAGCTTCTCTTAATTTCTCTCTCGCTGTCTTACTTTCCATCTTTCGCATATTATGAGAATTTCCCAAGAAGTCTGTAGTAGTGTTATGTTTTAGACAGTTAAAATATAAAGAACAATGACATTTCTTCTATCGTATAAATATCTTCAATTAGAAGAAAACCCAAAGATGCCAAAATAGAACTTCTAGGTCGCAGTGGATTTGACTATCTCTGTAAAACTAACATCTATCATACGAGTAAATAGATGTATATAATTGTAAAATATCAGATTAACAGGGCCCTAAAAACCAACCAAATCAAATAAATGAAATATTTACAATATTTAAACATTTGATTAAGTCTTGATCAATGTTTCAAAGAAAGAAGTAAAATTATTTTAAAAAAGTCTAGAGTAAAAAATCATAAGACTTTGTCTTACAGCTGTCAATCAACTATATACAAAATGAAAAATTTTCTTTAAATTCCAAATTTCACTAATGCAGGTACACAACTGATTACATTGCAGTCCAGCAGAGAATGCCGGCGAATCTTATAGAAGAGAAACCTTATTTAATATTTGAAATTTAAAGCCACGAATTCCGTAGAACTATTAAAACAGTTTTCGGAAAAATGTGATAAATAAAAGTGGTAGGTTTATATCTGTTAGTTAGCATTCCAAGTTTATATGCAATCGTTATAGTCATTTCCAAAAGTTATTCTGTAAAGACGCACTTCCCGCTAAATCTGCTTTTTCTAATTTGAATTCCACCAATAATTATAATGTGCATAAATATTATATAGATGGTAGAACAGTACATTGTTCTATAGAGATACTTTAGAGGAAAGCTTAACGCTCCCCCAGAACCCCGCCAGTAATCAATTTTTCCGAGAAAATGTTTCAGATACAAGTTATGTATGTCGATACTACACAAGTTTAAAGAATTCGTTGGAGCCGTTTCCAACAAAATCGTGAAAAACTGAAAAAAAAAGCATTCAGTTAAGTTGCACTTCCGACTGATGGATTCTGACCGAAATCTTCTTATAACATGCGGTGATGGTACTTAAAAGGCATTCCAACTTTGAGCTTCCTACGATTTTTCTTTTTAGAGATACATTGTTCACATCTAGACACACATTTGCTAAAACCTTTTTTCATAATTATATCCGGTGAAAATAAGTACTTCCTCTTGTAAGAGAAAGGAAAAACCTATTAAACAAAACGAAAAACTGAGGGCAAAGCCTCTAGCAGGCTAGCTCTAATAGGCTTAGCTAGCCTATTAATAAACGATGTAGTCAGAAGTACATATTAAGTACCAATTTAAATTTTCTAAATGAATTCTTATATTTTTACTGCCAATAATAGTGTTTTTGTTCTTAATCTATTTTCCAGATCTGCTCTAATTTTCGATAATTTTAAAATCTATAAAAGTTCAGAGATGCTTAAAAATTGAAAACAATTAAAAACCAAATAATTTCCTTCCTGTTCAATCTTCAGTAAAAAATTATTGATAACATATAATGTGATAGGCTAATTAAATTGAAAATTTAATTAGTTGCAAGGAAAACTGGTTTGCCGGCTTCGAATAAATATATAATTACAAACAATTAATACAAATTTGTATGTGGAAATATAAACTTCTTATAACTTACCATCCAAGTACCCAGCCCAATAACCGGGATTTTTACATTTCCTGCTGAAATCACGCTATCTTTGTTTAACGTCATTATTGGAGTTCTTATTGTTACTTGTTCAAATCTATATTGAACAGAAAAACATGTACAATCATAAATAAGAACATATTTATTGCAACTGAATAATAAGATTAATATACTAACATCCAGACGTGTTCAGAGAATAAAAAAGTAAAAAGACAGTTAGTCAACTTGATACTCTGCCGTTGTATCCAAGTATCGACTGAAGTGTGCCTTTCTCACAGCCCAACAAGTTGGCTCTTCAAGTGACGGGCTTGAAAGATAGAGGGGGATCAACAGTGGGGATGACCTTCACTATTACATAATTAATTTTCCGGGTTTTGTTTTATTTTTTATTTTAGTACCGTTAATAAATTTATAATCAAAATGGAAGTAACGTTATGGGGATTTGAATGAAAGTAGGAGCGCTAGGAATTAGATCTGTAAATTTTTGCTATAATTAAATTGTTTCTTATATTCATTCTTGCCGTTTTGAAAGAGTGCCCTTCAAAATCTCTTGATCTGCCTCTGAATGCTAATTCTGAATTTATGAAAGTAGTACTATTAGTTTAGATAACTTCTTTTGTTTTTAGATGATTAATAAAACATTGAATAATCACGTCCTTGATAAAAACTATGCTTTATAAGATTCGTAATCCAGAACAAGATAAAAATAAAAATTATCAATATTTTGCTTGAAAAAATAACTATAATATCTTAAGGGACGCTTCGATCAAAAATCCGAATAGGAAAGAAAGTTGAGGTACTAATTTTGTGAGATATACAAAGCTGTTTGAAACAAGTAATATTGAACATCAAATTAAATACATATAAGTGTGTTTGATTAGTGTGGATAGTTCAATTCCAGTATCTACCTACTTATAGATTATCATGAAGTAAGAAGAGGTTTTTTGTTTTTTCCTGTAGATTGTGAGAATGGAAAGTGGCGCAAGTAAAATAGACGCTACATGCCATCAGAGCCCGCTCTAGGGGCGGGCAACCCGGACATTTGTCCGGGGCGCCATTTTGGCTGTAAGTGGGGAAAAATATTTTTGTATTAAATACTCAAATTTCACTAATCTTTTTTCGTTCGCTAAAAATTTATAGTGCGTAGCGATTTTTATTGTTTATGTCTTGAAACTAAAAATATTTACTTTATTATTGAAAAATTATCGCAGAATTTGTAAAGGATGATGCTTGAACTTATTTGAAGAAGCATATACTTCTCTGAACAAAATAGCATTAGCACGCAGAGTGCTGCTTCAGCTAGTGTTTGAACATGCATAGACTTGCTTAATAAAATATATACACTGCTGGTAAAAAGTTAGGACCACCTAGAATAAAAATGTATTATATTTATTTTTGTTAATTTAATGATTTGTTATGAATGAAATAAAATGTCAGCAATTCAAAAATGTTATATTTAATCTAAACACACAATAATATAAGCGATAACAAATTCATTACAAAGTGTAAATCTTTCCCAAAAATAAATTTCGACTAAATGGCTTTTTCATCAATGTGACCACCTCTCCGCTTAATTCCTTCTCTTATAATTCTAGGCATTCTCTCAATCAATTTATTGATTGTTTCGAATTCAATATTACTCCACACACTGTAAGCATCTGCCACAGAGCATTTGGAGAAATTTGGATTAGGGCATTTGATAAGAACTTTTTCATCTGGCTCGTCCCACAAAAGTTCAATTGGGTTGAAGACCGGGGATTGCGAGGGCCAGACCAAATTGACACATATTTTTCCATCCTCTTTTCCCTTAAGGTATTGTCTACATAATTTGGAAGTATGTTAGGGTCACTGTCCTGTTGCATAATGTTTTTTTCCCCAATCAATTGCTGGCCGCAGGGTAAGACGTGATTTTCTAAAATGCTTTTATAATTTTCTTTTTCATTATCCCGTCAATACGGACGAGATCACCTATTCCATAGTCTGAAAAACATCTCCAAACCATGACCGAGCCCTCTCTGTGCATAACGGTGGGCAGGGCCGGATTTAGATGAAAAGAGGCCCTAGGCTATTCCACTTGTGAGGCCCTTTCACCTCACATTTTTAAGTTTGTAAATTAGATGATAGATAATAAAATATATCATTACTGTGATATATCTCAATATATTAAATGAAACATGTGATTGGTACTAACCTTTATAAAAAATGTGGCACGGATAATAAATAAAAAAAAGTCGAGAACACTTATTGGACATTTATTTTCAGCACCATATATAGTACTTGTAATAATAACTAATCAAACATAACACACAACATTTACAAAGAAACAAAATTCAAATAATGAAAATCTTTGACTACGAAAATAAAATACGCAATAAAAATTATCATATTTTCTATCAAATTAAATTAAATATATTCAATACATTGAAGATTAAACCAAATTCAATTCAGATAAATTTATTTCATAATAATTCGTATTTAAACTTTAAGTATGAATTATTATGAATTTTAAGTCTTAAACTAAACCAAAAATGGAACTTTATTCAAACAAAATCCAGATCACAAAAAAGAAAATATCAAATTGTATATCATATTAAATTTTATGTTAATAGTTATTTTATTTAAGAACTGATTCAATCCAAGTATACATTTAAAAACGAAATAGTAGATTAGAAGAATTTCTTTCTAAACTTTTTCACACAGAATTCTATAAGTTCATCAAAATCTATTTTTCTGAAGGTCTCATTTTCGATGCACAAAATACTCAATGAAGACAACCTCGTCTGGGTAATGTGCTTCTTAATTGATTTTTGATATTTTTAAGTCTTGAAAATGACTTTCTCCGGTAAAATTAGTGACTATTAAACTGACAAATAGCCGTAAGATTGATTTCACATTGGGGAAGGCCACTTGAATATTTTCTTTGAATATTATTTGATACAAGTGGTATGCGACAATGTGGAATTTTTTGAAGGCTTATGCGTTTGTCTCACATATGTGTGGAAATGAAATAGTTCTTCAGTAAGATTTTGGTTGACATCTTCTGGGTATTCTTGCATTAACAGCTCAACACCTCTTTGAAGTTCTACCTTTGATAATGTAAGATCGGCAAGAAAGGAAAATATTTTCACTACATCATCATAAACAGAAGCTCTTCTTCCTAAATTTGATTCTAGTGCACCTAATATAGGAATAAATGATTTAATCCTAAATTTATCTCTTGAAGAGAGTTCGTCTAAGGCATCAGGGTCAGATGAATTTTCGTAATTCCCTTGCCTTTTACTTCTTATTATCCTTCTGGCAGTTCTATATTCAGTATTTTGCAACGTGTTTTTTGCTTGTTGCTCAAGTGCATCGAAATCTTCCCTAATGAACTGAACTCAAAAGGCGAGAATCAAATGATCGTGTACACAATCCTAAAATAAGAATCTTTTCTAATAACATTAACACGTGTTTCATATTATTGAAGTAACACGAACATAACCGAACGTCGGGATATCAATGAGTCTGTTCGTTTGTCTGTTCCAGTCTACACCAATCTGCACTTTATTTATGCAAGAACAAACCAGAGCTTAGTAGCATAAGGCAGGCAATATTTGCCATAGCAATCAGTGAACGTATGAACTATACTTTGGTGCAATCTAGTATATACAAACGAACAGACCCAATGAGCCGAACGCGTTGATCTTAACCAATATATTTTTATGTTTGTTTATTAGTCATATGCGTAGAATTTCTCCTTATTTTCGATTCAGTGTTTTAGTGTTCACTGTTTTTAGAATAATGTAATTTTAATTTTGCTAACAATTTGAATGTAGGCCCCTCTTGATCTTGAGGCCCTAGGCTGAAGCCTAGTTAGCCTATAGGAAAATCCGGCCCTGACGGTAGGTATTATGCATTGTGGATGTAGTTTTTCTGAGCTGAAAGGTTCCTCCAACCTTTCACTGTGAAGTCTTTGTATTTCAAGCCCGCTCTGAAGGTTTCTTCTTGTTTGCACCCTTTAGTAGTGGTTTCAGCGTTGCAACTCTTCGTATTAAGTTCGCTTGACGAAGTCGTCTTTGAAAAGTTGAGACAGAAATTGGCCTCGAACTTGTTTTAATAACTTCCCCTTTGATTTTTGGAGCTGTGAGTCGTATGTTTCTTTTACTTCATAAAATAATGAACTTATCCTCACCTGTTGTTGTTAATTTTGGTCTCCCGAAGCGGTGTACATCTTCATGATCACTATATTTTTTAAACCGTTTGATAGCACGGTGAACACCATTTTTTGAAATTTTAAGTTCAGCCGTTATTTTATGTAATGTTCAAATGGCAATTCTGGTAGCAACACTCAGTTCTTTAACTTTGCCCATTTTGTATTAATTCAAAAGAGATAAAAACAACGTTGCAATAAGATGTATTCGTGAAACTCAAGGAGTGAACTAATCCCAATTAAATAAAAAGTAAGTAAATAGTTATTTTTTGACAAACAATACAAAGTCCTAATCTATAAACAGAATCAATAATTTGAAAGAAATTATTCTCTGTGAATTACTAACAAATCTAAGAGGTAAATTGTTTCTCAAAGGGCAAAGTTATATTATGTTAGATTGGATGGGGGAGGGCCACCCTCATTCCACTGCGACCTTCATTGAGAGGTCTATTGTGTATCCCCTGGGTATGACATCCCTCACCTTCGCCATCTTAATCAGGCCTAGCAAAGCTGAAAGTGGCTCCGCATAAAGCAAAGGGCTTCGGGATTGCTAGTCCCCAGTTGAAGAAACCTTGTCCTCGTCAGGCCGACGCACACGCACAAAGGACGTGTGCCGGGGTTTCCTCCTCGGCCTTGCAGAAACGGCAAAACGCGTTGTCTGCTAGTAGTAAATGGTATATGTGCCTATTCAGCCGCCTGTAATAACAAACCCATCATTACACTTATATCTCTTCGGCTATGGCTCAGTAGATCCCTGGTGAATGTAGGTAAATGTCTTAACAAAGAATTCAGCCTGCCTCTGTCCTGGCGTTCTTTCCCACCATCCCAGATGCTGGTCTTCTATCCATTCCTTGATAGAAGCGTGAATGAGGCTCCTGGGCAACCGTAGAATGGCTCCGGGCGTATAAAGCTGTCCTTCGAGGTATATTATGTTAATAAAATATTTATTTTAAAAGGTGCCATTTAAATGGGGGAAGTATTATGCATAAATCATGTTACTGGAAAATTCTTATTACAATGTAACTATATTTTTCTTTTAGGAATTTTAATAAATCTCTAAATTTTTTTACTGATCCCAAACTTCTGATCGGTAGTGTATATATATGAATGGGCGGCAATTTGTCTTTTTGTCCGGGACAACGTAACCGTTAGGGCGAGCGCTGCAATTAGCCATAGAAGTGCAAAGGCTTAACTTTGCAAATAAATTAAGAACAAAACCAGTTAATTAATTCAGTTTCCCAGAATTTACTTTCTGGGTTGCACAGACGGTAAAATCTATCCGACAGTGCGAATTTACTGAATGTTTTATTTTTTTCACTTTTTCGTGATTTTCTCGAAATTGGCTGCAACGATTTTCTTTAAACGTTGAATACTATCTACACATATAAATTCTCATCATTTTTATTTGCCACATTTTTCTGAAGGAACACTGGCAATATGCTTTTATCTAAAGTATCACTGAAATAACTGATTAGCAATATGCTTTTCTCTAAAGTACCACTAAAATAACTGATGACTGATGAAGTCCTGAAAATAAAACTTTTGAGGCAAACAAATAATGCGAAAAATAAGATTCAAACAAAGGTTGTACAAGAAAAAAATTATGTTCCTAATCAAAATGATGCTCTGTTGACAAAGTCTGCATTTTCCCTCATAGTCTAGATTTGACATCCCTAAATTTATTTAGTCTACTGCCGCGATTTAGGAAAAAGAAATCTGGTATAAAACCATCACCCTTCATTACTTTATTGTTTAATTCATTTGCAAATAAACGGTTAGTGGACGTATATTACAGATAAATAAAGGAGGTGAGGATTATACTATTTACCTAAATAAGATTGCATTGATATGATAGCAAGCTCTCTATCAATCCAGTAGCAGTGCTTGTGACGGCAATTTGCAGGACAATTTAAGTCTCGGGATAAAACACCCTTCACAATTATTTGGAAGAATATTTTAAATCGGTATTAAATATAATAAAAACATGTAACTTAATAAGAGAGTAAATAACTTAATTAATTTTAGAGCCACAATTAGCACCCTTTAACAAATAATTAATAAAAGACATAAAAAAAGATAGAACTAAGAAAAAATATAGAATTTTTCTTTTTTCTAACTGCTTTAAGAATGTAATTGTGGTAGATAAAGTTTATACTAAAAAATCAGGTCTGTATTCTTACAAAACAAACAAAAAAAAATCAAATTTTACATTTTAGTTGAAATAAAAAAAAGAAGTTAAAAACGAATAAAATTAACGTTTCTGAATTCACCGTCAGGTAACAGCACTTACTTAATCTAGAATTTGTAGTAGTTCAAATAATTGCCGCTAGAAAGCATAAGCTTCTAGATATACAGAATTGTAGTTCCAAAATTTGCCACCCGATCACAGCGCCATCCTGTGATGTAAACAATTTTT